>JAWNKV010000647.1:0-125304 GCA_035041805.1 Amiota mariae | reverse complement strand
TTAATATGTCAAATATTTATTCCTGACCTAAAATATATTTACTAAAGTATCTATAACGAATTCTTTTTAATATGGGACATTTTCCTTAGAAATGTACGATACTCTCAATTTCTTTTAAGATTACACAGCGTACAAATCGAATTTCTGTGACCATTCAACAAAATGAGGTCACTTCTAGCTTTAAAGATACACATTATGTCACTTATTTTGTACGTTTCATTTAAATAGTTTCTTCCACTATACTGATCCAGATCTTTATATAACCGGGTACTTTGACAGGCTCTTTCCCACATTCTTTCCCCATTTTTATATTTTTTTCATTCTCTAATAGTAGCCTACAAATACTACTCCATGTTTTTTTATTTAAACTAGCACTTTCTATGTTAGTATTAATAGGGAGATGTAGGAGTCTTTTGACAAAATATAATTGCAGTTTATCTACCTCATCAAACATACCAAACCCCCATATTTGAACAGCATAGCTTTGTATGGCTCTATTGACCGCCAAAACCAACTTCCACTTTGCGTAGCATTGTTGCTGTTTTTTGCTAAACTATTTCTATTTTCTACGTGTGCTTTGAAACTAAGTTGCGGTGTCAATATTACTCCTAAATACATGCATACCGATTTAATTTCAATACTCTCCCCTTATAACTCCACATCTTATTTTTGGCCAATCTACCCCCTCGTCTAAATATCATCATGCTAGATTTTGGCAGGTATCACAAAATATCTCTAGCTGATCTATCATCCTCTGTAACACGTCAATATCGTCAGACAATAATACTATATCGTCCGCATATAATAGAAGCCTGATATTTATTACATCGATATTTAATCCCCCTCCCAAACACTCATGCAAATCGTTTAAATATAAGGAAAAAAGTAACGGAGACATTAAACAACCAGATGACATATACCAGATGACACATAAAATTTGTCCAACATATCCTTACCCGTCCATATTAAAGAATTGGTCACTTTATAAACCTGGTCAATAGTATTCACCATTTTTGTTGAAATTCCCATCATAAGCAACTTGTATATTAAAAGCTGCCTTGAAACTTTGTCAAAAGCCGCTTTAAAATCCACAAAAAATGCATAGATTTTTTCTTCTCTTTAAATTTAAAGTGAATTATTGAACATAAGTTATAAATATTGTCAACAGTGGAGTGTGTTTTCCTAAAACCCGCTTGAAATTCAGTTGCCACATTATGTTTTTTTGTCCACGTCACCAGCCTCTCATTTTTCGCTATACAATTCATAAACGAGATGCCCCTATAGTTTGACGCATTCCTTTTATCCCACTTCTTAAACAACGGGAAAATTATATTTGTCTCAAAAGATTTTTCTGACTGTGCATGATTGTATAACCTTGAATATGTTTTAGCTAACTTACTTAAAAAAATTGTATTTGCATTTTTAAAAAGATCGTATGGAACTCTATCTAAACCTGGCGCTTTTCCAGATTTAGTTTTTTTCAACATATTTAAAATTTCATCTACCGTAATATCACCATCCAAATTGTCACCGATTTTTAACAAGGGCACATAATGCACTGTTTGATTTGGGTTTAAAAGATTTTCGAAATATTGCTTGAATACTTCTGCATGTATTTCAGCACAGCCATTTAAATTTTGTCCACGCAATCTCGAAACTACTTTCCACCAATCTTTGCTATCCCTCACATTATTTATGCTTAACTCCAAATTTTCAAAATATGCTCTCTTACTATTCTGACATTGTGCTTTCTATTTATTTCTTGCTTGTATGTACTTGTCTTTATCAATCATGCTTTGGGTATTATTAAACGTCCTTAACAAACTTTTAACTAGTTTTCTAGCTGCACAACAGCTCCAATCAAACCATTCCGCTTTTTTAACTAGCTTTACTGTTCTGCTATTGACCCCAACAGACTCCTTTATAATTTCAGTAAAATGTGGAGCAAGGTTATTTCGTTCCTCTTTTTTCCTCTGCAAATTATCTACCAGCCTTCTATTATACGTAGAAAGTTCCGAGTCACGCATATGCATTTTCGGTAAAAGGTTATTATTGCCTCTAACAATATTCGCTGTAAATAGTTTTAGTGTTAAGAATATTGGCATATGATCAGACCACACTTTATCATCCACCTTGAATTCAAACCCATACCTTAAAATGTCCATTGACATTTTGCACACATGTCCTTAACAAACTACCCTACACTACTTAGGAATGTATATTTCCAGAATCGTCACTATTTGACATCCCGTTCAGGATTAGAAGGCCATTATTTTCACAGAACTCACAAAATTGTTTATCAGCCCTATTAACTACTTTGTCTTTGGAAATCCTGTTTTTCCTCCCGGCTATTCTTATTAGATGACTTAAATTGTCATCAACAGTTATCTGTAACTCACCTATTCGGATATTTGAATCTCCAATCACAACTGGATTGACTAAATCATTCTGCAGCAAATTCTCTTTTACAATTTCAAAGTCTTGATTCCAACTACTATCTCTCAGATATAATGAAATTATATTATAATATATCTTATTATTTCCCTTTGATATTTCAATTACCTCTAATCCATCTAAGTTCTTGATTGCATCACTAATTTCAACCCTTTTTAGGTCCTCTTTAATGCCATACACTTTGCCTCCACTCGTTCTCCCATATTTACTTTGACGCGTCGCTAATCTCCAATAAACATTAAAACCATTAAAATAACATCCGACTTCAACTCCGCACCATACAGCTCTCTACACGCTTTTAATAGCTGGCTGGCCTTCACAAATCAGTACTTTTTTGGTATTGATCGCCATCCATTTTGCACCAATGCTGATACTGTCATTCCTTATTATTCTCTTACTGACGTTTATTCAATAGCAAAAGTAAGTATTGTTTATGATGTGACTTGACATTTGAGAGGATTCTAACTCTGCAACAACTCCCATTATGTAATTTTTCTCAAATAACCGCCTCGCCTAATGCACTTTAACATGTTCCAGCTTAAGAGTCTCCCTGCATAATTTTTCAACTGCTGACTTAGGCGAACAGTCTTTAGAGAGTCCTTTGATGATCACATTCTTTTCTTTATGTTTGTTGACCATTCTGTATAACTCCTTCCTGTCATCTTCTCTACTTTGTTTTAAATCCATTTTTTCTCTTTTTAACATTTCGTTCTCTGTCTTCACTTCTTCGATTTGTGCTTCCAACTATTATTTCAATGCCTTGAAGTCCTCCTTTGTAGCCAACATCTCCACCTCCTTCTCCAGCTTTTTCACAACATTTTGCTCCACATTATGTCATGCAGTGACAAATCTGGCGAAGTTTCAGTCACCCTCCTTTTTGCTGCATTACCAACAATGCCACTTGTAGGTGTACGTTGCATAATTAAGTTTCAGAGTAGTAACTATTGAGTAACTATTAATGATCAACTGCTTATTTGTGTCGCTGTCCTTTTCTACAAACTCAGGACCAATTAGGTTTAGTGGCGGTGACTTTTATAAATCAGCAACCAATAACAACACGTATATACAAGCACAACCGTACAAACATAATATATAGTTTTTCTCATAATATATAGGTTTCATTTTCTAATTAAATAAATAAGAAGTTGGTTGTACAAAAAGTAATAATATGCGTAATAGGGGCGCTTTCCAATGTCTAAAACATCCAACTTGTCTGTTGTTGTCTGTATAATTTAAAAGTTTCAATTGTATGTAGTATTATATACACTTATCGTGCTGTGGGTTTTGATTTCTTTATTGTCACAAAAGTACATTTTTCTTTGTTAGTTGTTGCCTACCCAAATGGCATTTCTCATTAAAATAAAAACCAGTAAAAAGATAATTAACTTTGGCTATGCCGAAGTTGTAATACTCTTTGCGCACCTTTTATATCATCTAAATATTGTTCTAATTCATGTTTTTTATGGGAGGTACCCCTCTTAGCGGCCCGAGGGTCTTGAGATTTACATATTTGGAAAATATGACTCAGACACTTGTAGTGAGAAAATTCCAAGTCGATAGTGCAAAAACAAAAAAAAATGTTTGTAATAGGAACATGAATTTGGATCTGGATTTGTATAGGAGGTACCCCCTAGTGGTCCGATTCGGATGATTCCGATAGATATGTTGCGTATATTGCAAAAACTAAGAGACAAGTTAACATTCATACAAACGGACAAACGAAAATGGCTAATTCAACTCGTCTGGTCGCGCGGTTCAAGAATATGTAAACTTTGTGAGGCTTCCGCTATCTCCTTTTGTGTGTTACAAACTTCATGACAAACTTATAATACTTTTCACTGCGTGAAGAGTATAATAATGCAATTTCCCATGACATTCGAAAGAAGTAAAGCAAAATTCATACAGTTAATTTTCTCGTTCACCAACGAATAGTGACATTAATAAAGCTAAAAATCTATTCAGCATGTATAGAAATGTACCATTTATGATCATTATGACAAAGTATTTTTTTGGAAGAACCTTACTATGTTCTTTCAAACTATATGTTCACCGCTGGAATTATGATTAAACCGATATTTAAAATAAAACTCTTCGGAGTTGCCTTCAACCGATTTATTTGAACAATGTCTTCAGACTATATTTATTTACTTTAATGCACTTAAACCTAACTGTTCATATTTACTTTACAATATATTTCATGATTTCTTATTCTATGTTTTCTAACTGATACATACAACGGATAACAATTTAAAACGGATTAGTACAAGTGTAAAGAACTCGACATAAGAGTGACAGCTGCATTAAGAACAGGGTCGCTTTGAGGGTACATAACTCCTCCCGCTCTTGTTGGAGAATACTCCTGGATTCTTATATTTCATATTTCCCTTATTTCAATTTTTATTTAATTTTCATATATACATTACAATTATTTCCTATTATTCAAACTTCAAGAGAGTTTGACAAAGAATGAGAAACAAAACTAGAACCAGGAATATGAGAATATTTTAAAGATCTTTTAGTATTTATATCGTGGACATTCCTTAAGGATTTTTTTACAAATTTTACCTGTTCCTTATGTCTAAGGTTTTTGTAATTTTTTATAAAACCCTGTTCTCTATTTTCTATGCAATGCTCTCTTTTATTATTTACTTTCTCTATTACATTAATTTTCTGTTTTCATAAACGATTGTATAATTCCCTATGATCAACTTTATTGTTTTGTACATCGAATGGTGTACATTTTATAGTAGAATGATAAGTATTATTGTAATAGAATATCGCTCTTGCCATTTGTACAATTATTGGCCTTTTCTCATCGATATTAAGTGTTCTAATTTTTTCTGTTATGGTATTATTCAGCATTTCTATGTCACTGTAATAGTCAATATGTTGCTCCTTTAGAAATTCCCTAACATTTGAATTGTTAAATTCATTATCGAACTCGAATTTCTGAATTTTTCCTTTGACTGGTAAGAACTGTTGAATGTTATCACCAATTGTTTTGCTGTTTATATCTGTTAATGGAAAGCATATTGCATGTTTCAAGAATTTATCAATAAATAATATAAACGATTGTTTCGAGTTGACATACGTATCAACATGAATAATTTCATTGATCGTTTTCGGTTAGGTAAAATTTGTTTTTGATCGGTTTACGATCATATTTCCCACCGGTGCAGGTATCAGGAATCTGTGAATATGTTCTCTCAGTTTGGGGTTATATATTCTTGCTTTTAATTGTTCAAAAGTTGCCACTATGCCACAGTGACCACTCTTATTTTCATGAAATAAAGCCATTTGTTTATTAAGTTCGTCATGGTTTTCTATATCTTTTGCTCGTCTAGAGGATTTTAAAAATTTTACATGAGGACTTTTATCAAATTCCTCTACAAGAATTTTTTGAATCTTGTTATATTCATGATCACTTAGATATGAATATATTCCTACTTTACCCTTTATGACTTCACTTCAAACGATATCAATGACATTATTATTATTAATGTCTCTACTATCGATATACACTTGTTTGTTATTAAATATATTCGTGATACTGTTATTCTTTTTCTCCATTATTATTATTTAGGGGAATCTATTCACGACTGTATCCAATATATAAATATGATTTTGCAAGTCCTCCTTTTGAGAGTGAACCGTTTGCACCTCCATTGAAGCATTGTCGTTCTCCATGATAGGTGAATCGCTTAGGCCTAAGTCTTCCTGTGCATCTAAATCATCATTCCCATGATTTATTTCATCTTCTGTTATTCTACTAAGAACATCAGCGATGTGGTTATTCTTCCCTTTCATATAATCCAAGGAAAAACTAGGCTTATTATCCACCGCAATAATCTTGGGGTTATATCTCTACCTAAATATTTAGTCATCAGCCACTTAAGTGGTTGATGATCACTCTCCAAGTCGAATTCCCTACTGTAAACATAAAGGTGAAAATATTTAGTTGCAATGGGATGTCCTACTTGTGAAAGTACAGCTCCAATAGCAAATTTACTTGCATCCGTTGTTATTTTGAATTTCTTTTCGATGTTGGGATATCGTAATATTGGTGAACTAGTAACAAGATCTTTCAATTTTTCAAATGCCGCTATGTAATTAGGGTCATGTGAATTTATGAGATTATCTTTCTTTAGAAAGCGGGTCATGGGATGTGCTATCTTTTATAAATTTCCTATAAAATCCTGTCATTTTATTATTA
Source organism: Amiota mariae (assembly GCA_035041805.1). NCBI lineage: Eukaryota > Metazoa > Arthropoda > Insecta > Diptera > Drosophilidae > Amiota > Amiota mariae. The sequence continues at coordinate 118,637 of JAWNKV010000647.1, read as the reverse complement.
TTTATTTGTTTTGTGTTACTCGGTAATTTTAACTTCTGAATAATAGAAATCTTATTGGGGTTTGGTCCCTTTATCCCTTGTGTTGTCAAAACATGACCTAAAAATTGTGTTTCCTTCTACAGAAAATCACACTTATCAACTTGGATTTTTGACCTATCTTCCTCCATAACTAAAATTTGATGAAAGCCTTTAGATAAATCGAGTGTGGTGAAATATTGGGCTCGTCATAGCTTATCTAGGACTGTATTTAAATGTGGGATTGGGTATTTGTCATCAACTGTAAATTCCTTAAATTTGCTATAGTCAATAACTATTCTATATTTCTGTTTCTTTGTGTTATCGAGTTTCATTTCTACTACCCATAATGGACTATTGTATGGTGAATTGCTTTCTTTAATTACTATATCTTCTATCTGCCTCTCCATTTCCTCTTCATATATTTGAGGATCTCTATATATTTTTGAATAAAGTGGTTTATCACTTTCCATGAACTTCGGATAGTTGAATTCTTCAAAGTAGATTTTTCTTCCAAAAATCTCAACGAATCGAAGTTCACTATTTATTTTTGCTTTAAATGGAATGAATAAGTTCTGTCCAATGATGCCAGAAAATTGATAATTTTTGAAGTCGATCAATTTCCATTGAACGGTGCCAACCCCGCCGAATTCCTTTGGAAAAGGTGTAACTACAGCAGCTTGGACTTTATTTATTCCATTAAGATTTTTATAGTACTGTTCTTGCAATGGGACTGATGGATAAGGTTCTATAAGGGTATTTGGTTTCAAGACACTGGTTGTAGACCCGGTGTCTATTAAGCATCTAATTCCCTGTTTTCCTATAGTAATTGTTACTATTGGTAGTGTTGATTTTGAGGCAACATTAAAAAATTTACTTCCTCGTCAGCTACTGATTGATAGGGGCGTCCATTGAATGGTGTTGTATTTTGAGTATCAGCACTCATATACTATGTAGTTCGGATCTGAGCTGAATTAGTATTGCCAAAGTTTTGGTTATAGTGGTTATTCCTATTATAGTTTCCCTGATTATTCTGATTTTGATATCTAAGAGTATTACTACAATAGTACCTGAATACGTTGTAATATCACTACTATTAGAATTTCGAATATCATTACGTTGGCTGTTATTGTTATAGTCTTGGTTATTACTATAGGCAGTATTATTATGGTTTTGATTATTATTACTGCCGTACCTATTACGGTTTTTAATATTAGTATAACCAGTATTACTATGGTTTTGATTATAGTCATTATTATATTGATTGCAATTGATATGATGATTGCTAGTGTTCGTTTGTGATTTGGGCTTTCTGTGTTTATAGTGTATAGCTCTGCTGTCATCTAACAATTTAAGTTTGGTAAATTTTGAAATTACATCTTCCAGCTTCATGTTCTCATCTACATTATGACTTACTAGCCCATTAAGCTTCTCCATTAATATTAAAACCAAATCCCTATCAACATACATGGGTTGATCAGTGAAAAAGATTCTATCCTCGAGCTCATATAGTGTATTCAAATCATTTTTTGCTATTTGAAAAATTACAAATAATTCTCTCAAATTGTTTACTTTATCTACCCTACACATGTTATAGATTTCACCAAAAGAGTAGTTCTTGGTTTGAAGTACTGCTTCAATTTATTCTTTACTTCTGTCCAGCTGGGGTTGTCCAAAAGCTCCTGTTCTACCCTGGTCGACTCTCCACGAAGCTTCTCGTTAATAATGACACTGATTCCAAACGATTCCAGTTCACTGTTGCTTCTAAACAACGTCATAGTATGGTCCACCGACTTGATAATTGGAACCAAATAATTAATGTTATTTAAGGGCTGTACGGCCCTAAACTTGGTGTAAGGCCTAAGCTAGCAACTGTTGTTGTAATTCCTATCGCAATTGGAATATCATTGCTTCTTGCCTCCTTACTACCTCAATTATGCGATTTGCCTGCTGTTCTGCCATATTTAATTGTTTGTGGGTATTGTTGCTGGCGTTATGTTGTTGTTATTATTGTTTTCGTTTAGATTATTTTATTTTGAACATACATACATATATATATATATACATATTTATTTTTTTTAAATGATAAATACGGCATGTACATACATTACTAAAACTAATTTGGTACATTTGTGTCAAACATACACATATTGAAAATTTTTATAATTTTATTATATTTTTTTTAATTAACTTTGTTCTTAAATGATGATCGCTTATCTTTTATTATTATATTCTTCACACATATACATATATATTTTTTTATTTTATAGCTGTTGGTTTATTCTAATGTTATTATTTTTTCCTTTAAATATATTTTTATTTTGTTAAAAAAAAAAACAATTCTTATTGTTCCTTTTCACTACACTGCACTATTATTTTGCTTGACTTGTTATACAAGTACATACAGTTCTTATTGTATTTCCACTTCTTCTGCACTGCACTGTTACTTTGTTTGAGCTGTTAAACAGATATACAATTTTTAGCGTATTTCCACTTATTTTGCACCGCACTGTTACTTTATTAACTCTTTCTCTCTTTTTAGGGTTCCGTACCCACACTTGGTTGATTTTTTTATATTTTCGTTTGTTTATTTCTACCTTTTTCCTTCAAGTGCACTACCTCTCCCTCTTACACTTTTCTTGCACAAAAATGATCAACACAATCTGTTCCTGTTACATGTAAATTGTACTTTGACTCATTAATTTATGTTTACCTCCTTTGGTCAATTTTTCCCACGTAATTGGCATATCTTCCAATTTTAACATATTTTTTATTTATTTGAGCTCGAGCTTGAATTTTTTTTTTTTTTTTTAATGTTTGAATAACTAAATGTTCATAGTTTATTCTTATGGTTTATAAGTACAATACATGTATATTTTTAATAAGTTTCCGACTAATTAACATTTAATTTATTTTTAAAAACCTTTCATTGAACAGGAGAATATGATTTTTTGTTTTAATACACAATTTGTCCACACACTTAAATGGGATTTTTGTTTCTTCGTTTTTTTAATTATTAATTATTATTGTTATTATTTTGTATCGTAAAATTTGTAAATCTTTTTTCTGTATAAATGTATTAAAATAGTCTTTACAAATTTATTCCTCTATTATAAACGTTATTTTAAATCTAAATTCAGCTGTTCATATTTATTTACTTTAATGCACTTAAACCTAACTGTTCATATTTATGGAACACTGGTGGAACATTCAAGTGGCGACAAACACCGGGCCCTCGTCGTCAATTATGAAGTATGATTTAATTTTAGAATTCTAGACCAAGTGAGACCAAGCGGGTGCGACAGGGAATCGAGGAGACGGCTAACTAGAGATAGGTTGTTACTAGGGATGGGTATTGACCAACAAAACATCGATTATTATTTTTTACTTATTAATCGATACAGCGATTAATCGTCAATGTTGAAAATGGTAGTGAAAGAATTTGGATACATTTTGGAAGATAAAAACAACAAACTCCAAGTAAAAAACGGTCCTTCTTGATTATGTCGAAAAAAATCATTCAATAAAAAAATTATTAAAAGTTAAAACCAATACTTGTCATCAATATCCTTTACAAACAAAAGCTTATATGGCTCGGGGTGTCACACGACTTTTGGTCCACATTTTCTGAACACTTTTGTTGTGCTTTTTAAACAAAGACGAAGATGCTGCACCTGAAATCGACGAGTCCGAGTCTGAAGAGTTGTCGGAACCAGTAGGTGATCGAGCTATATTTTCCCGTATTTGTTTTGAAACAGTATTTAAGGTACTGGCAAGACTGGACTCATCCTTTAAGTACATCTCCTTGAACCTCGGATCTAGGATACAGGATAGTGCTAAAAGGTAACACTGTTGAGTCAACACTGAGCATCGCAATGCCTTCCCAATTTGGTGTTTTGGTTTCAAATTCTCAACTGATTCCTTAAGTATAGCTGCCACTGGAATTGCCATACTGCTGGTGAGATATTGTTCAGAGCTTATGTCATTGGTAGTTGTTGCTAACGGTTTTAGTATTTCGCGCACTTCTTGCAAGATGTTCATTTCGACTGTAGAGAGCATTGGTGGAGCAGCAGTATTCATGTTGACAATTTCGTTTATAAACGATCGGAGCCCTATGAATCTTGAGATCATATTATACGTGGAGTTCCACCTGTAACTCATGGATCAATGTTTTGGCAATTTTTTCTCCAATTCATCACATGCAGAAGTCGCATGATGGAATGATTTAACGATGGCTTTAAATTTTTTCGAAATATCACTCAATTCTTGCACGTTACTGATGGCTTTTGTGGCGAGAATATTGAGGGTATGAGCGAAACAAGGGATGTGTTTACTTTTACTAAACATTATACCTATTGCCTTTTTTTGAGTGAAAAAATAAAAATCGTCACGTTTTTTCGATTCTGTTCGATTCTGTATCTCACTAGGTAGAGACTTTAATTTGACTTTTCACAGAATGTGTATTTCTATTGTCATATCCCCAAATAATAATATTTTTGGAAAATCCCCCGGAAAAGTCTCAATAAAGAGATTACATTATAAAACAACAACATGCAGCTTGTGTGTTGTTTGCATCTATTTTCTGAAGTGTATGAAAGTATTTGTTTGGCTTTGGAAGAATGCAATCAAATAATGAACAAAGTCGAATTAGTTCAGCCTCATGCATTTCTGGCTTCAATCAAAACGTCTGAGTTCGTTATCGCTTTAGCAGTCTTAAAGCCTGTTTTTAGCTTGACGAAAACACTGAGTCAACTCTTGCAAAAAGAAGGCTGTGATTTGAGTTCATGCATTCGATACGCTAACGATTTGCACGAAGAAATTCGGGAAATGCGTAGAAATGCATATTGTTCATTTAAGAGCACAAAAATTTCCGAAGAATTATTTCGAGACTTCGAAATAAAAGTCCCTCGAGTTGTTGGAAGACAAAAAATCATGACAACTATGAATGAGGTCCAGAGCCATATTATCGCCGATCGATCATGATTCCTTTCTTAGAATACTATGTAGAAGAATTATATTCTAGATTTCTTCAACACCGTGACATTTTATCAAATATACAAGATCTTCTTCCAACAAAAATAGCAAAGCTGGATTTAATTCATTTGAAAAAGACTGTGGAAATTTTCGAAACTCAGTGGCCGAATAATGACACAGTTATCGAAGAGTTCGAAGCTGAAGTTATAATGTGGAAAAGGTACATATTTGATTTGGATTGTTCATTAAATGAAAAAAAATCATTGCATGGTTGAAAAATCTTTTATTTACAGATACTTCTTGAGAATACTAGATGAAAAGGAGCCTAAAACTTTTATTGAAACACTGAATATTTGTGATAAAAAGTTTTACCCAACTGTGCATCGATACCTGCAAATAGCTGCAACTCTACCTGTATCTGCTGCACCCAGTGAACTATCGTTTTCAACTCTTCGTAGGTTGAAAACTTACTTACGAAATTCCACTAGCCAGGACAGATTAAACAGTTTGGCTCTTCTCAATATTCATAGAGATATCGAAGTCTCAAGCGAAGAAATTTTGGATATCATGGCAGCACTGCCCAGAAGAGTGGATATCGTTTTATAAGGAGTAAATGCATTTGTGAATGTATATAATAAAATAAAATATATACAAGTTAGCTTCACTATTTTCGCATCCATTTCTTAATCTTATGCAAAATTTGAAACGATCACTAAAACCCCCCCCAAATTTTTTTCTGCGTACGCCCCTGATGACGACAATAGTTATTTCAGTTTCAAATTCCCATTCTTCAAAAATTATTTTCAATTTCTGCACAATGTAGTCAGAAGTATACCTTTCGGTGAGATGGAAAATTTCAATTGTACCTTTCACAACACAACCCTTGTCAGCATCAAACTTAAAAAGCTCCGATTTTGCGAATTGGTCCATATATCAGAGGTGAAACAATACAGATATTAACTCAGATTTAAAAAAAGGGGTACAAGATCGTATTTATCAATAATAGCAGTGCAGTGGGTTTTGGGAGTAGGCATAGTGAACAGTGGGGCAGTCGTCTTAAGAATCTTCCTAAATCCTGCTTGCTCAACTACTGACAAAGGTTGCATGTCCTTACAAATATTGTAAACAATGCTTTGAATGATCTTGTGTTTCAAACTCCTTCCCTCTTTGTAACGAACCGCGTTGTCCGTGTTAATCAGAGGTTAACTCATTCTCTCTGCAATTGATGAAGAACTGGCAGATAGTTTTTCTTTTTTGCTTTCAGTAGTCTCCGGCTGTGCTGGTCTCTTCAGACCAATTTTGGGATGCTTTTGCTCAATATGGTTTCTTGGTTGGTCGTGTTCCCACATGTTTTTATTTTCACTCCACAATATCAACACTTATCATTGTTATTCTCCACTTTCTCAAAATGTTCCCAAACCAGCTTTTGGGAGGCATTTTAGTCAAAGCAACAATGTTTACAACTCTTAAAGTATCTAATTTTACAACATTTTCCAGAAACTTACACACAATACACACAATACACAAAATCACCGATTTCTGATTTTTGTTTTGGCGTTCTTTTTTTTTTTTTTGTGTGTCTACGATTTTCTTTTTAACAACAGTGTTCAATGACTTTAAAAAATGAAGTGGGCGCATTGGTATTATGAAACGATTTTATTATTAGTATCTATCCATAGATGGCGGTTGAGGTCTAATATTTTTTGCATTCAAAACTTAATCGCCAATGCGAGGCACATAAGCTAAAAATGCAACTTTCATGTTCATGAACCACTAAAAAAAACCCAAGTAAACGGAAAAATTGATTATTCGCAGCAGAAAATTCAATTATCCGATCAATCGAAGTCAGGTGACATCAATTAAAAATTCATCGATAATTTCAACGAAACATCAATTATTTCGGTTAATCGATTAATCAATACCCATCCGTAGTTGTAATGGACATTGCCAAATGGCGAAAAAAATGTACGCTCTTCGATGGCATATTCTCCTTCGAAAGCTTCAATGTTTTGCTTCTGTTGTCATTTATTTGCGTCGAAATTTTACTCCACTGACGAATTTAATACTTGGTTAAATTGAATCCCAAGGTTGCCAATCATGAATTAAGTGCTCAACATAACGGAAAATTTTACAAATGGAAAGAGTTCGAAAAGAGACTTCGAAAAGGAGAAACAATTGATAAAAAGGAATAAGAAGTATTGGCAGAGGAAACTAAAAAAAATCAGCCGCACACGGAGGGTTCCGTACCATCGTACAAGATTTTTTTGCTTAAAATATTAAATTATGTGTATATTTAATAGCCTAAAAGTATATTAAAATTAATAGCTTAAAAGTATACTACAAAAAAAAAATTGTTAAACAAAAGGTTAAATTAAAGAACAATGCTTCTAAAAATGTGTATGGGTCCCGTTAGCTCCCTATAGGTACGGAACCCTGAAAATGGCATGAAATTCTGACAAGTATGTTTGATATTATGCAATTTTTGTCAAAACAAAATTTGGGAAAAAAATTACAGTACTAAATGACAGTAGTAACAGAGGTTACTCTTTAGAATTATTACGTTTTCTGGTAAAGTAAAATCCCGCTCTCAAAGAGCATTTAGAATGTGCCAAAACATTTCCCTCACTTATATGTCATCTCAAATTCAAAACGAGTTCATAGAAATTATAAAAAAAAAAGTTTGCCAAGTAATTATAGCTCGTGTCCAAAAGGCTAAATATTACTCCATGAGTTACTCAAAACTTCGGAAGGTATAAGTGACATGATAGTATGTAGTAATGAAACTTAAGGCCGATATGGTCGACATTATGAACTGTAGAGGGCAAGCTTACGATAATGCTGCCATGATGGCTGGATGCAACAGCGGATAAAGGATATCAATCCCAATGCCGAATTTGTTCCTTGCTCAAACCATTCACTAAATCTAGTTTGCCTACCTGCAGCTTCAGTGGAAGTAAATTCGGCTTTATTTGGTACGCTAGAACGCTGCTACGATCCTTTTTCTACATCGACGCACCGGTGGGATGTTCTTCTTGCAGCCACAGAAAAAAGTTTGAAGAGGCAAATGTTGGAGCGCTAGAGATGATACTGTAAATTCCATTAGAAATCATTACAAAAAAACTTTAAGTACACTGGAAACGAACGAAAGCTTGAACACACGAACAGATGCAAGAAGTTTATTAGTCGCTATGTAATCATATTCGTTTTTATCTTACTTAGACTTCTGGCAACCGGTACTGCGTGAAGTCAATGATGCGCCAAACAGAGAGTCTTAATATACATCAACGTGCTCTGAATATCAGAGCTTTACAGACCGTATTAGAAAAAAAAAAACGAGAGGTATTCTTGGATGGCGCTTTAAATATGCTAAAAGTTTATTTTATGAGCTTGAAATTTCTTTTTAACCCCCCCAAGACAAATCAGGAGGAAGCATATATTTAGCGACGGAAGTAAAAATGTTGAGTATCGACCGACCGAAGACGACTTAAGACTTACAATGTTTTTTTCAATAGACAGAGTAACTGCAGAAATTCAAGAAAGTTTCCAACAGCTGCATAATCTATTGCAAATATTGCATATGCTTTTTTAAAGCCTGCAGTGATATTAAGCGTGGACGAACTTAACTTAGTTCAAGCTCCTCAAGACATTAATAAAGAAGAATTCCAACTTGAGCGCGTAAATCTACGGGCTATGAAGCTGCAACAGACCCAGATTGTAAGAAAAAACTCATTAAGTCCGGCTCTCTGGGTCTATTAAAATACATATTGTATTATTGAGTCCAAGCTTGAAGATGCCTTACCAAATATTGTCATTTTCTTGAGAATGTTTTTAACATTTACCATCAGTAATGCCAGTTGCGAGAGAAGCTTTTCTAAACTACAGTTATTCAAAAATTGTCACAGATCCACTATGTCCACGTTGAGGCTATCAAATTTAGCTATTCTGCCAATTAAACATGACACATATATATTGATATTGACAATTGTATAAAAGATTTTGCTGTGGAAAAAGACGAAAAGTACATTTTTATTAAAAAAAAAAATTATTCTCTTTCATTTAGTACAGAAACCTAAAACCCGAGTTATTTGCATTTATTCGGTCTTCTTGCCGCCCTTCTTTTCTAGAGCGTTTTGAGAAAGCAACACAGCAGAGGAAACTCGCACGGTATTCTTAGCAGGATGCTGGGCCTATTTACCCTTCTTCAGTACAGCGGAGAAGCCTCTCTTATGGATAGTTGGTAAAATGCCGACGGTCTTCTTGTGTACAAAACCACTGTAGCGGTATGAGCTGACATTGGTCAAATTGCTGGATTCAGTACTAAAAGGTTTCTTGACATCGGGCTTCTTCAACAAGGAAGCATTGTTGTCGCGAATAATCAACCAATCTTTTCTTTTCGTAGAGTACAGAAAAGCTGCTTTATTTGACTTTTACTAATTTCCTTGATTAATATTTAAAATAAAAGGCGCCACTGACGGTCTCCGTCGATCCCATTCTAGATGTGTGTTGAACCTTGGGGAGACCTAAGCAAGGGCGTAGCCTTGATTTTATTTAGGGGGGGCCAGGAAAGAAAATATAAATAATACTACAAAAACGTTTATTAATGAAAAACAATATTTATTTTATTACACCAATAGTAGTAATCTTCGATTCACAAAACCGTTTCAAAACTGCACGTGTAATTTTATCGCCAGTTTCTTGTATTTACTATATTTCCGTGTACTCGTACACTAAACATAAAAGTGTCCCAAATTTGATTTTTTTTTTTTTTGTAACGCATATCCCTTGAATATATTAGGTTTGCTAAAATAAACGAAACGATAAACAGATAGCAGTAGTCGTCGTTTTTTTTTTTTTGATAAGAGTTTGTTACAGTTATTCATAGAAAAACAAAAACAACAAATTGTAATTATTCACGACCACCGCTCCACCTGTTTCCCTTCTCAACAAATCTCTCGATCTTGTTTCGCTATCAGTGAACATCATACACAGAAATAAAAGAATGAAGAGCGCAATACTCTTGTACGTACTCAGATATCAATAAATGAGAGGTGCACCTGCACCATACATAGTACATAGAAAAAATGAAATTTTTCTTATTAAGTTATTGTTTCAATAAAAACTGAATGCGTCTATGTTGTTGTCCAAATTTCTTCATCACCTTATCAATAAATTCAGTATCTTCCTCTACTATTTTCCTGTAAACACTGAGCCGCTTAGCCTCGCGTCTCCCATCGTTGAGCGATTCCATGTCTTGACACGTCGCAACGTGCTAAACATACGTTTAATGCTGCATGGTGTTGCTGAAATAGTTAAACCAATTTTGATTGCCTCACATACCGCTGGATAAAACGGAGTGGCTTGCAATTACATCTGCGTATTCAACAACAGATTCATTTAAAACTACATTATTTGTTTCATTTGCCTTCATCATGTACCATGTAGTAGTATATCTTCTGCTATCGCTAAAAAATCTGATTTGTCTAATTTTCTCATATTTTCTAGGTGAAGCTGCATAAGCGGAAATGCTGTCTTGTGTGTTGATAAAAATCGTTTTTTTAGTGAAGAAATAAAATAATCTAAGTATAGGATAAATATAGATATTCTAAAAAATTCTTCCAAATTTTCAGATGGTTGATTTGATCTGTAAGTATGATTTGCCACTACTCTAGGACGCTTAAATTCAACATCCAGTTTTTCGCAAATTTTTTTTAGCTTTCTCGAAAGTGACCGCAAACTCCATAGAGGAATTATCGTGCTGAGATTGAAGCACAGCAGTTAATTTATTTACGTGATCGTGTATTGCTTTTATATTTATATTTACTTCTTATAATTGATTACACATGGATTCAAGTTTGGCAGAATTGGCAGCAATTATTAAAAGTGTCACAATGTATATTGGAGTAGTTGCAGTCGTGTAGAGCTGATACGCTTTGGTTTTTTTTTTTAGAGCTCGGTGCGTCGCAAAATTTCTTCTAAAACATGTATAATGGGCAGAAAGTTTTCAGACAATTTTCGGATTCTTTTATACTTGCTGTTCAACGCGTTTCACAAAATAGAAGTATATTTGGAATTTTATTCCGCCGCAACGTACTCTCTCTAAAATAATTTATAATGTCCTTTGTAGTCCCAGCAGTATATCTCACTTCACTGACAGTATTCAGGTTATAAATGACAAGATTCAATATAAGGCTTACACAGTGGAAAAATAGGACTGAAGGATGTTTATCATTAATAATTTTCTGAACACCACCTATGTGACCTGTCATTGCAGCACACCCGTCGTATCCTTGGCCAACAAGTTTATTTAAATCAAAATTACAATCTTGCAGGAACGAATAATAGTTTCCGGAATGGCTTTTGGGTTCAATTCGTTTACCGGTACATATCCGAGGAATTCTTCACAAATTATTGGTTTTTTATCATCTTTATCATAACGTAGATAGCGAACACCAATCGATAATTGCTATGTGCCACTAATATCAGCAGTCTCATCAGCCAAAACCTCCTCAAATATTTTGTATCTAAGAACATCGGAACAAGTTTCAATCAATTCGTTATGAATTTTATGCTCCTGATTATAAATGTTCCTTCAAAATTTCGTGACCCGAGTCAACTCGAAAATGTAGCAGATCTGTTACAACAAAACCTTCGTCGTACTATTGTACTACAAATGATACATTTCATTTATTAAGGTAAACGTCAACCATCTGCTGTCATGTGCAGTACTTGTAGATGAAGTAGGAGAAATATGCTATTGTGAATGTGGCACACAGCACGGTCAACCGGTGTTAGTGGTGACGTTATATGTATCCCCGAATCTGGTAATTCATAAAATTATTATTATTAATTCACAAAACACTACAATTACGAGTATATTCATCTGAAGCAGATACAATTCTTAATCTTGGTTTAGAAAAAATCCCTATAATTGTAGATTTTGCCAAAGAATCATCAGCGCCACTTATAAGTTTTCGCAAACAAAAATTTAATTTCACTAAGTCAAATGATCCTGCAAAATCACGAACACGTTTTTGGTGCTATATTTACACGATATTAAAACGCGGTAGACATTTTAGTTATCATAAGCCACTAATAATGTTTGTATCACAAAATAATGAAATAATGAGTAATATTATGGAACACAACTCTGGTAAATATTTTAAACCTACCATTTTTTTCAGCAGTTTAACTTCAATAGTTTGCTTATATAAGTGCGGCACATTACTCTTTTTTCCTACATAATATAAAGCGTGTTTTTTTTTAGAGGTTCACAACTTTGAGTTGGAAAAACTGCTTCATTTGATAACCGATTTAATAGCTGATATGAAATGGATCGCTAAATGAGAGAACAACGTGATTTCATTATTAAAAACTTAATAATGAAGTTTAATAATCGACTAATTTCTCGAAGAACAGACATGAATTGGCCACCAAGATCTTGTGATTTAACCCCAATGGATTATTTTCTTTGGGGTTATGTAAACTCACTTGCCTACGTTGATAAACTAGAGACAATTCAACACCTGGAAATCAATATTCGAAGATTTATTGGCGAAATACGGCCGCAAATGCTGCGAAAAGTCTGTGAAAATTGAACTCCCAGATTACGCATTATACGCGCCAGCCGTGGAGGTCACATGGCCGAAATCATCTTTAAACATTAATGTCATAAAATTATCTTTTACTTTGTTTTATTTAAATCTAAAAAAAAATCACCCTTTAAATGTTTAACACCATATTTTATAATAGTTAATAATGTTATGTGTAGATGCAAATGCACCACCCTGAAAGTAATCATGGCGGCGCCCATGCCTTGGGATAGATTATTGCAACTTTTGTAGAGATCTCTAATTTCTTTTTTAAATAAAAAAGAGTCCTTGTTACTCGCTGATAATGTAATTTTATATAGGTGAAGGAATTTTTAAAATCAATTAAGTGTTTTTTGAGTTTATCCATTGCAAACAAAAAAAAAAAAAACAAACAAATCTTTTCTCTTTATAATATTAGTATAGATAGTATAGATATAAAAGTATAGATATATCTTTTTTTAAAGTTGTGGATCATATCCCCAAGTTTACCATATGTCGCATTAACTTTTTATACAATCTTTTTTACTCCGTTTTCCAACGAACGTATCCACCGTGTAAAAAAAAGAGTTGGATTACTTAAAAGATACAATAGAAGATAAGATAAAATAAAATAAAAACAAAAGGGTATACATTTTCATAAGTTATCCTAGCAATTCTCCGGTATAAAATCTTCGGTGAAACTTAAATACATAATAATTCTTACTTATATTTTCTTCCGTTTTTTGTTTTGTTTATATTCTGCATTTTGAATTATTTTGCATTGGAGTGCAAAAAATTATATAAACTTGCCATGAACACATATGACACGACAACGTGATACTCTGGATGAGTCAAGTTAAGCACCATCGCCACTAACATGAGCACCTCAAATGCATGCTGCATAATCAAAAAATGCTTATGATGGAAAAAATTTAAAAAGCTTGAAAATATATTTAAGCAATAAGGGAGAAATTGAACCATAAAATGTGATGAAACTAAAGTCAATTTGAAAACATCAAAGTTGTCATACTGTTAAGAAATTTTTTCCTTCGTCATCATGAGTGCATCACGTTTAATATATGTATTATTATTTCATTTTTTGTGTCTATGTTTCATAATGAAATTTAGAAAAATATTGGACCTTAACCTGGTAAATAGACAAACTCGAAAGTATTGTACATTTTTGTGGATATAATATTTCTTAATTGTTGCTTTTCCTGATTATTGTTGGTTGTTTTTGCTGTAAAGACAAATCAATTTCGTTAGATTTAGATTTTTGTTGTGTGATTTGTGATGATGACAATGACCCATCACAATCTTCTTTGAAAACATCTTTTTCTCCAAATTTTCTGTTTTGCTCATTCTGTCCTCGATGATATTTATTATTATGATAATGATGACAATTATGATGATTTGATGATGATGATGGCCATGATTTACTAGTAACATTAATATCACCATTAGAACATAGGATTTGAGACATATGCATATGTGTCCACCAGCGGCAGCAATTCGTCGCGAAAGATTTGAATTACGTAAATGTGTCACAAGATTTCGTAACATCATCACCATTATCAATCAAAAGCCAAATAGTCTTAGAAAATATATTTTTTCTTGATAAATGCTGAATATGATGATAATATTAGTGATGATGTATGCAGTTTAGTTGGCTGCAATATACTTTTGAAGACTATCACATGCTTACTGATATATATTTTTCATTATTTTTTTTTTTAAATTTTCAGTAATTTTCATCTATTTTATTGAAGTCAATTTTTAAATTTGTGTAAAATGAAAGAAAAAGCAGATGAGAATGAAAGGCGCCCAAGCGTATGCAATACTTTTTTCTTCTATCTTCACCACTTTGCATTACACGTGCTTCTTGTTACTTTAGGTCTTCCATGGAACATAGATATGACCTTCACACACACGCACACTAAATACAATGCCTACGACTATAAAGTAAAAACAATTTCTTTTCCTACCTTTTATTATAATTTTTTTGCTTTTGCTTTTTTTTGTTCAATTACGTTAAACCTTCGTTTTTTCTAGATAAAAAAATGACAAATGAAAATTCATTATACTCGTCTCGTATGTGTATAATCGGTCGACCAGGGGATGCTGAAATGGTTGCGCATTGCCGTAGAATGACAACAAACAAAAGATGGAAAAATAAAAGATGAAAACACAGAGTCAGATGATGTGCCTAGGAGGAGTGGAGGTAACCACAATCAGACTCAACATCAAGAGGAGGAATCAACGGAAATTATTATCTAACATCAGTGTGCTTGTGTGTATGTGTGTGTGTGTACTGCAGAACACACATGTTTATATTTAATGTAAAAATGTGTGTTGGTAAGTGTGTCTGTGTTTGGGTGACCATATTAAAGTATCTGAAGTAGCAACGTTCCATTTTACCGGAAGTGCTGCAGTTTTTAGTCTCACATTTACTAAACATATTTCTTTTATCCTTCATACTATTCTATACTTCATACATTTTATTCATACTACTGTCCATCAATAGCTACGACTTTTTCCATCTTTCAGGCAGCATAAGGATTCCGCGTTGGAAAAATTGAAGCTATCAAAAACTCTTTCTATATTTTGGCTTCTTCGAAAGAAGTGAAGTGCTGCTCGACCAGACCATGAGTCATCGATCGGAACAAATGGTAGTCGGAAGGAGCAATGTCTGCTGAATACGGTGGGTAGGGTAGGATATCCCATTTTAGTGCCTTCATGACTTTTGAAACATGTGGTGGTGCGTTGTCGAGAAGGAGAATCACTTTGTCGTGTCTTTTGGCATATTGGGGGCGTTTGAGTTTCAATGCTCGGCTCAATTACATAAATTGTTGTTTGTAGAGATCCTCAGTGGTTTCGTTAGGCGTGATTAGCTCATAGTAAATCGATCCGAGCTGATCCCACCAGATGCACAGCATTAGCTTTTTGCCATGAATATTCGGTTTGGCCGTTCAAGTTGATGCATGCCCTCTCATCCCCATCACGATTCGATGCAAAAAATCGTTCTGATATTGCTTTTGGAGCAGTTGTTCGCAAGTGAAATATCGACTTGAGTTCATACGGAACCCAGTTTCTTTGTTTTTGCCCCATACTCAAGGCCATGAGACAGATTGAAATCGTTTGTAGAGCAACTCCCAACGTTTTAGTGAGCTCTTTTTAAGTTTGGCATCATTATAGCTCCAATAATGGCTCCAATCCAGCATCTTCAAACTTCACCGTCAATGTCGCTGGTGCCAAAATCACAGTTTTTAAAACGCTGGAACCAGTACTGGCATGTTTATTTTTTATGAAGTATGCTTCACATAACAATCGATGCTATTTGCACTTTTCTTCAAATTGAAACAAAGAAGCAGCGATTCTCGAAAATTGAATTTTTTGGGCACATAAATTACATAATTTTAGCGAAATGACACATACTAATTTTTAGAGGCAAATGATGACGAACATGAACATGATGGTCCGATGCAATTTAATGCTAGTTATTTCGTAAATGTCTCAAAACTTATTTGTACACGTAATACTAAAATAATTTGAATGAACGAGATTTACCACCAGGGATATATTTTAGAACCCTGAAAAAATATATTTATATAGCAACTGGCTCGTTGGCACAATGGTTAGTGCGCCAAGCTGACATCCTAGAGTCGCGGGTTCGATTCCCGCTCAAGTCTGGTCCTGCACTTTCCTAATTTCCTCTCCAATCCTTCCTAACTCTCTCCCCCTGAGCTGAAGGCCTTTATCGCTATTGCTCATATTAATAACTAAATAAATTATAATTTGTAGTTATAATCTTTGATCTATATAAAAAAATAAATACAAATTTATATAGTGTTGAGCTAATTGTATTTTCCTCAAAGAAGGAAAATTGTGCAATCATATTTTACAAAATTTCTAATATGTCAATGGAACGAACTAAAATTATTATACAAATTTTAAACTTAACATAAGTAATCTCTGAAAAATATTACAGATACAAATATTTGGCTTTTTCAAATCAACAAAAAATTTTCCTCTCCTTTATAAATTTTGTAAAACACAAAAAAAAAGAATTTATTTTTAAACAACAAACAAACAAACCCAGTAACACAGCTAGTCTTATACATATATTTACGAACATCTATTGTATTTATCATGCTCTTGATTTTAATTAAAACTTATAAATTTGAAACTGAATTAGGTTTTTTTTTATTTCTTTTAACAAAGTTTAATAGACATTTTACAAAATACATAATCTTGAATATGCTCTGTTTAGATCAACTTTTTGATTAACAAATATAATAATAATAATCCACAGGTTTTTATTTTGTGGTTTTGTAATTTGGGCATTTTGGAAGGCTCAGTGGATCTCGGTTGTTACAAGTAATTTGAATGCTAAAAATGTTAAAAAAATAAATAAGTAAAAGGATCTTTGGATAATACATTTTTAATTCAAATTTAAAACGAAAATATTATTAAATTCAAGAAAAATATAATCAATTATCAAAACTAAAAAACCTAAATTAATTATTATTTTTACTAAAATAATAGATCAAAATTAAAACAAGAAGACTAACTTTGGCTATACCGAAGTTGTAATACTCTTCAAGCACCATGAAATGGTTGGTGGATATTGTTCAGATACTTGTAGTGTCCAAATTTCAGTTCATAGTAAAAAAAGAATGTTCTAATAAGAACATGAATTTGAATTTGGGTTTGTATGGGAGATACTCTTTCTAGTTGTCCGATTCGTCTGATTCCGTTAAATGTGTTGTATATGGTGAAAAAAGCTTCAAGCTCAGAAACTGAGGGGCTAGTTTGCATACATACAGATGGACAGACGGACATGGCCGAATCAACTTGTCTCGACAAGCTTATCAATATAATATATGTATGTATATAGTTCATGGGGTGTCCGATGAAAGTATAAAGATAGTCTAAAGAAACTTATTACATAGAGTGGTTTATAAAGATTTCTGCAAACAATTTTATAGCGTACGACAGCCTTCATCATCTTCTTCAAGTAGTTTTATAAACTGTGCTCCAAATTAGATTTCATCTAAATAAAAATAAAAAAAGCTTTAATAGAGACTCCCTTGTGCGGGGTAATAATGAACTTACATTCAGAATTGCCTTGCGATTTCATTTTATCAATAAAATCCTTCAAGTTGGAATGATATTCCTCCAGAAGTTTAACATAACTTGCTTGGATTTCTAGAAGCTCATTCTGTGGTTTTTCCAAATTTTGTTCTAAAAACTCACAATTTTCAAAAATTTCATGGTATTCACGATGTCTGGGAGATATCTGCAACTGATACAATACATAAATGTACTCGTAATTATACTACTATAAATAAACCTAAAGTTAAGTAAACAAAATAACTTACAGCATTTGAAATATTTTCCTCAAGTAATTCATTTTTTAATAAACTTAAGAATATAGCAAAGAAATTATTGGTTAGTTTCTTCGGTTCTGATGATTTTCGATATAAAACTTACTTATGTGAAGAAATAGCCATTTTTCTTTGAGAGCCATCTACTTTCTTCGCGGAACGTTCAATGTGCTCATATGTTTTTGATGGGCTCATGCTTTTTATTGGAAGCATTTCCAAGAATTTTAAAATAATAAAATAATTTTTTAAAATTATTAAATTGTGTCTATCTGGAAATTTGAAAAATTACAATACTGAGATTTAAATCAAAGAAATCTTGACTGGATTTGTAATGGAAATTTTTTGTTTCTCTTTCTATTTAGTACATTGCTACTGTCCAAAAGCAACTTAGACTAAAGATAATGCATTAATTAACAGGTGCGTAAATTGGACATTACATCTAATTGGCCTGGAGGAGTCAAAATGGGCTGGATTCTTGCCAGGCTTGTGGAACATTACTATTTGAGCCTTTTCCCAAACAGATGGAAAGAAAACCATCCTCACTGAGGACTGAGTTATATCTCAGGATCAGGAAAAGCAACGCCTTAAATGATAGCAATTTGATTGTTCTATTATGAATAGTATCAGCTCCAGGAGCTTTTCAGTTTCAAGAGTTTTAATTTAGCCCACCAGCTCTTGAATACTACTGGGTGATACCGGGGGAGTCATTTGAAAGCGGCCTACAAGCTCTTACCTAACTTAAGCCCGCTCCCCTGCTGACTTCTACAAAGTACCAACCGTTCTTTTAACAGCGTATTTGTACACACTTTACCAGTTATATCGTCTGGTGAGTTTCCAGAGGGCATAGTTGGAGCTGCTATCATAACTTACAGACTCAAGAAAGCTACCCGCTTCCTGCTGGTGCAACAGGTTTTGACCCTATTGGATATCCTGCCAAAGATTGATTTTAATATCACAAAATGTCAAAAAGAAATGTGAATTTTTGAAAACCGAGTTAAGTTTGAATATTATATAAGGGCTACGTCTTCCATTAGATGCGAAATCCTGTTGCCCTGTGTAATAAAATAAGGAATCCATATGAAGGTAAAAACAAGGAAGTACCTGTATCTCAAAAACTAGAGCAGCTAGAAAACAAATAAACTTTCTTATTGACTCTTTTTGCTGAATCTAAATATATATAGTACATCGGCTGATAAGTTTTTGTTCTAATGAATATAACACAACGTTGCATGCTTCTGGCTTGAATATCGACATGGTCGGACGCTGTTTTGTGCATATTTTCTCTCACTGCCCCTTTTTGTCTAACATCGCTCATTTATGGAATTTTAAAGAACATTACTAAGGGTTACTACGAGCAAATCATTGCAATGAATTTGCCTTGTTAATATGATTTCCTAGGTTTTTACCAAACAGTTAAGAAATAAGAACAAATAATTTAAATTAGGAACCACACTATTTGTACAATAGAAAATATTGAAAATTGTGTTAAGCATTATTAAGCATTAGAAATATTATTGTCGTCGCTGTCGCTATCGTCATCATTCTCGTCGTCGTTGACAACTTTTGCAATAGAATCCTTTCTTCCATCTCGGTTTGTTTTCATCGCTTCACGAATTGATTCATACATTAAAGACACACAATATAATCATTCATTCGGATCGTATGAGCTGATCGTCAGAGGCTTATTCATGTCAAAAGGATATTTAACCAGTGCAGCCGACTCCTGACCACCCACACTGCGTTCTTTGTTATCATTGTCTCGTTCTTCTTTTTCTTTTTCTTCAATTTGTTGTTGATTCATCTCCTCCTTTATTCTGTTCCTCATTGTTTGAATAAAAAGTAATTTCAAAGACATCTTCGGCTGACACATTTTGTAGTATTTATTAGAATTTTGTTTTACAAATTTTGATGAACATTTGATCTAAATGAGAAACTAAAGTAGACTAGATTGATTTTGCTGAAATTAATTTACATAAAAACCAAAAACGGAATAAAATTATATTTCATAGATTTGGATATAAACTAATTTGTATGGAACAATTAAGACACATTCACAAACACAGGCACGACATTCATAGCGATAACGAAATATGTATGCAACTTTAATGCTCTGACAAAAGAAAAAAAAAAGAAAAAATATAACATGTGTATGATAGTTTAATTCGAAATTATATTTATACTCTTTGCACATAATTTTAATGATTTGTGTATTATTACTTTGGCGTGAAGTTCAAAATGCTTTGTATATGGATATAACCGGGAGAATGTGAAGTGAAGTGCTGCTCGGCCAGGCCATGAGTCATCGATCGGAACAAGTGGTAGTCGGAAGGAGCAATGACTGGTGAATACGGTGGGTAGGGTAGGATATCCCATTTTAGTGCCTTCATGACTTTTGAAACATGTGGTGGTGCGTTGTCGAGAAGGAGAATCACTATGTCGTGTCTTTTGGCATATTGGGGGCGTTTGAGTTTCAATGCTCGGCTCAATTACATCAATTGTTGTTTGTAGAGATCCTCAGTGATGGTTTCGTTAGGCGTGATTAGCTCATAGTAAATCGATCCGAGCTGATCCCACCAGATGCACAGCATTAGCT
Organism: Amiota mariae; assembly: GCA_035041805.1. Taxonomy (NCBI): domain Eukaryota; kingdom Metazoa; phylum Arthropoda; class Insecta; order Diptera; family Drosophilidae; genus Amiota; species Amiota mariae. The sequence goes on along the minus strand of JAWNKV010000647.1, from coordinate 98,100 downwards.
TCTTGCCATGAATATTCGGTTTGGCCGTTCAAGTTGATGCATGCCCGGGGCTAACCAACGGTTCTGCTCTTTGCGCTATCATATGGGATCCACCTCTCAAGTCTGGTCCTGCACTTTCCTAATTTCCTCTCCAATCCTTCCTAACTCTCTCCCCCTGAGCTGAAGGCCTTTATCGCTATTGCTCATATTAATAACTAAATAAATTATAATTTGTAGTTATAATCTTTGATCTATATAAAAAAATAAATACAAATTTATATAGTGTTGAGCTAATTGTATTTTCCTCAAAGAAGGAAAATTGTGCAATCATATTTTACAAAATTTCTAATATGTCAATGGAACGAACTAAAATTATTATACAAATTTTAAACTTAACATAAGTAATCTCTGAAAAATATTACAGATACAAATATTTGGCTTTTTCAAATCAACAAAAAATTTTCCTCTCCTTTATAAATTTTGTAAAACACAAAAAAAAAGAATTTATTTTTAAATTCTTTTTTACTTTGTCTCAACTAAAAATGGCTCAACTTACTTGCATAGGTCCTCCTCCTATGATGGTTGACAAAGCTACAAATACAGGCGTTCATGATAACCAAGACGAATACAGCACAACGCGCACTGAACAACAAAAGCAGGATCCAGCACAGTTAGAACAATACAGTGATAAAGGTAATAACCTCGATTCCCTTTTTGGTAATAAGAAAACGGAATCCATTATACGATTTCGGAAATTCTTTGAAGAACATACCCATCTTAACTATACTTTTCAACTGCAAAAACGCGTCACAGCGAATGTCTCAACACAGACAGCGCAAAAAATAACTGGCAACGTAAATCCTCCTCCTAATAGGAGAATTATGAAGCATTATAATTTACTAATGTTGCACAATAATCGTGTTATTGATCAATTTATAATAACAAAGATGGGATTCTATGTCTTGAAACGTGATCTTGGTGAAAAATTTGAATTAAGTCCTAACGAATAAATGGATGGTAAAAACAAATGGCGAAAAAGTTGCTTTATCAAAATATGTCCTATGGAGCAAAAATAAATAATACGGAAATATATATTTAGAACTTATTATTTTATTTCAACGTTTATTTATACAACGGATATTTGTCAGCGAGCGTTAGTAACAATTTATTTGACTTTAAATTATTTTAAATAACGGATGGCTATGATATTTTGAGATTAGAATTTTTAGGTGTTTGCGCGTTGCTGATACAGGCAGGAAGAAAGAAAATCCTTGTTCGGGATGCCAATCCCATTTTTTCGCATACGGGTTGCCAATCAGATTTTTCAGGGTTGAATTTTAACCCACCAACGTTGCTCTAGAATTTGACCCACCAGCGTTGCTCTAGAATTTGACCCACCAGCGTTGCTCATTAGTTACCACGTATCGTGCAAAGGTTGTCACATATAGTATTGTTGGTAACGTTCCCCAGTGATGCTTTCGTTAGGCTGGATCAGCACATAGTAGATCACTCCGAGCTGATCCCACCAGATGCACAGCATTAGCTTCTTGTCATGAATATTCGGTTTGGCCGTTGAAGTTTATGCATGTTTTTTTGCGCATTGGGCTTTCGTAGTGGATCCACCTTTCGTCCCCCGTCACAATTCGATGCAAAAAACCCTTCGGACTAGGCCTTTGGAGCAGTTATTCGCACGTGAAAAACCGACGTTCGACGTCTCTTGACTTGAGTTCATAATTGACCCAATTGCTGGTTTGAAATTGCTTGTTCGGCCACTCCCAAGGTTTCAGCGAGCTCATTTTGAGTTTGGCATGAATCTTGGTCCAATAACGCCTCCAACTCAGCGTCCTCAAACTTTACTGGCCTTCCTTCGCGTTCCTTGTCGCTGGTGTCAAAATCACCTCTTTTAAAACGCCGGAACCAGTACTCACATGTTTTTGTTGATGCAGCATGTTCTCCATATGCTTCACACAGCAATCGATGTCCATCAGCTGCACTTTTCTTCAAATGAAAACAAAGAAGCAGTGCTTCCCGCAAATTGAGTTTTGTCGGCACAAAAGTTGACATGTTTAGAAAACAAAGAATGTTTGTTGTTTACACTTCGCGAAATGACACATACGGATGTTAGGCGGGAAATGGTGATGCTTTAACATGAATAGAGTGGCCAGATCGTCCGATGCGATTTAATGTTAATTATTCCAACTTTTGAAAATCCCTTAAAGCTTATTTGTACACCTAATATATGTACATTAAACATGGGCTCCCTAGTGTAATATACATATGGAAATATGTAACTCTTTATCAATTTTGATATGAAATTATTCCGGGTTTTATGAGACATGGAACTTATATAAGTTTAACATATACATACATTTATGATTGAGAGACAACATTACGGATGAATAACTTGAATTTTAATAATCTAAGGAATACCTGGTATTTTTTTCATAGGGTCTATCCAGTTTACAAGTTAAAGTTGATTTTTATGATGTTTTTTAAAAAATAGAAAATAAAGACATCAAAGTGTGGCATGAAGGAAGGTTTCATGGCCATGATACTTTGAGATGAAGTTATAGTTCAATGGTCGAAATCTACCTATACATATCGCTCATTTACTTGAAGACTGTCATAACTCAAAAACATCATTTCGAGAAAATCGTGTTTAAAGTTTTTAATCTACTTTAAAAAAAAGCGTTACATTTTCTCGAATAATGCCACAAAATAAAATATACCGATGTTTGGGAAACATAAACGATCTTCACACGTCATTGAATTCAGCACAACTCATATACGAGTATATTACTTTTATGAGTAAAAAAATCCGGAACTTTGGAAATGAAAAAATGGGATATTCTTTTCTGTATGTTACATAGGATGATGAAATTTTTACACAATATAAATCATCATATAACGGATATTTCTGCAACATTAACTCAAAAAACATGTTTTTTGAAATAAAAGAGCGATATATAAAATCATAAATGCCTCTTACTCTGTGAACGCTAATCTCCGAAAGGAATTAACCGATTTGAATGCGCTTTTCACTGGTATATTGTAGCCTGTAATATATGTAAAGCATTTATTTCATCAAAATCGACCTACAAAATAAAAAGATATTAATATTTTTAATAAACATAAGATTATTGTTTTCGTTTTTATGCTTTTTGTGTGTGTTGTTTTTGTTATTGTTGTATTTATTCCTTTCATTTATTGATAACTGATTGTAACAATATCGCGAGAGTGTGTTGTTGTTGTTGTTTCACAAACGAAATAGTTAATAGTTAGAATATACGAGTATTTTCTATAAAATTTTATTACCTCTTAAATGTAAGTATTTTAAAGTTTATAATTTTATTCCAACTACCGCACAATCTCATATCAACTCCCTGAACAAACAAACCCAGTAACACAGCTAGTCTTATACATATATTTACGAACATCTATTGTATTTATCATGCTCTTGATTTTAATTAAAACTTATAAATTTGAAACTGAATTAGGTTTTTTTTTATTTCTTTTAACAAAGTTTAATAGACATTTTACAAAATACATAATCTTGAATATGCTCTGTTTAGATCAACTTTTTGATTAACAAATATAATAATAATAATCCACAGGTTTTTATTTTGTGGTTTTGTAATTTGGGCATTTTGGAAGGCTCAGTGGATCTCGGTTGTTACAAGTAATTTGAATGCTAAAAATGTTAAAAAAATAAATAAGTAAAAGGATCTTTGGATAATACATTTTTAATTCAAATTTAAAACGAAAATATTATTAAATTCAAGAAAAATATAATCAATTATCAAAACTAAAAAACCTAAATTAATTATTATTTTTACTAAAATAATAGATCAAAATTAAAACAAGAAGACTAACTTTGGCTATACCGAAGTTGTAATACTCTTCAAGCACCATGAAATGGTTGGTGGATATTGTTCAGATACTTGTAGTGTCCAAATTTCAGTTCATAGTAAAAAAAGAATGTTCTAATAAGAACATGAATTTGAATTTGGGTTTGTATGGGAGATACTCTTTCTAGTTGTCCGATTCGTCTGATTCCGTTAAATGTGTTGTATATGGTGAAAAAAGCTTCAAGCTCAGAAACTGAGGGGCTAGTTTGCATACATACAGATGGACAGACGGACATGGCCGAATCAACTTGTCTCGACAAGCTTATCAATATAATATATGTATGTATATAGTTTATGGGGTGTCCGATGAAAGTATAAAGATAGTCTAAAGAAACTTATTACATAGAGTGGTTTATAAAGATTTCTGCAAACAATTTTATAGCGTACGACAGCCTTCATCATCTTCTTCAAGTAGTTTTATAAACTGTGCTCCAAATTAGATTTCATCTAAATAAAAATAAAAAAAGCTTTAATAGAGACTCCCTTGTGCGGGGTAATAATGAACTTACATTCAGAATTGCCTTGCGATTTCATTTTATCAATAAAATCCTTCAAGTTGGAATGATATTCCTCCAGAAGTTTAACATAACTTGCTTGGATTTCTAGAAGCTCATTCTGTGGTTTTTCCAAATTTTGTTCTAAAAACTCACAATTTTCAAAAATTTCATGGTATTCACGATGTCTGGGAGATATCTGCAACTGATACAATACATAAATGTACTCGTAATTATACTACTATAAATAAACCTAAAGTTAAGTAAACAAAATAACTTACAGCATTTGAAATATTTTCCTCAAGTAATTCATTTTTTAATAAACTTAAGAATATAGCAAAGAAATTATTGGTTAGTTTCTTCGGTTCTGATGATTTTCGATATAAAACTTACTTATGTGAAGAAATAGCCATTTTTCTTTGAGAGCCATCTACTTTCTTCGCGGAACGTTCAATGTGCTCATATGTTTTTGATGGGCTCATGCTTTTTATTGGAAGCATTTCCAAGAATTTTAAAATAATAAAATAATTTTTTAAAATTATTAAATTGTGTCTATCTGGAAATTTGAAAAATTACAATACTGAGATTTAAATCAAAGAAATCTTGACTGGATTTGTAATGGAAATTTTTTGTTTCTCTTTCTATTTAGTACATTGCTACTGTCCAAAAGCAACTTAGACTAAAGATAATGCATTAATTAACAGGTGCGTAAATTGGACATTACATCTAATTGGCCTGGAGGAGTCAAAATGGGCTGGATTCTTGCCAGGCTTGTGGAACATTACTATTTGAGCCTTTTCCCAAACAGATGGAAAGAAAACCATCCTCACTGAGGACTGAGTTATATCTCAGGATCAGGAAAAGCAACGCCTTAAATGATAGCAATTTGATTGTTCTATTATGAATAGTATCAGCTCCAGGAGCTTTTCAGTTTCAAGAGTTTTAATTTAGCCCACCAGCTCTTGAATACTACTGGGTGATACCGGGGGAGTCATTTGAAAGCGGCCTACAAGCTCTTACCTAACTTAAGCCCGCTCCCCTGCTGACTTCTACAAAGTACCAACCGTTCTTTTAACAGCGTATTTGTACACACTTTACCAGTTATATCGTCTGGTGAGTTTCCAGAGGGCATAGTTGGAGCTGCTATCATAACTTACAGACTCAAGAAAGCTACCCGCTTCCTGCTGGTGCAACAGGTTTTGACCCTATTGGATATCCTGCCAAAGATTGATTTTAATATCACAAAATGTCAAAAAGAAATGTGAATTTTTGAAAACCGAGTTAAGTTTGAATATTATATAAGGGCTACGTCTTCCATTAGATGCGAAATCCTGTTGCCCTGTGTAATAAAATAAGGAATCCATATGAAGGTAAAAACAAGGAAGTACCTGTATCTCAAAAACTAGAGCAGCTAGAAAACAAATAAACTTTCTTATTGACTCTTTTTGCTGAATCTAAATATATATAGTACATCGGCTGATAAGTTTTTGTTCTAATGAATATAACACAACGTTGCATGCTTCTGGCTTGAATATCGACATGGTCGGACGCTGTTTTGTGCATATTTTCTCTCACTGCCCCTTTTTGTCTAACATCGCTCATTTATGGAATTTTAAAGAACATTACTAAGGGTTACTACGAGCAAATCATTGCAATGAATTTGCCTTGTTAATATGATTTCCTAGGTTTTTACCAAACAGTTAAGAAATAAGAACAAATAATTTAAATTAGGAACCACACTATTTGTACAATAGAAAATATTGAAAATTGTGTTAAGCATTATTAAGCATTAGAAATATTATTGTCGTCGCTGTCGCTATCGTCATCATTCTCGTCGTCGTTGACAACTTTTGCAATAGAATCCTTTCTTCCATCTCGGTTTGTTTTCATCGCTTCACGAATTGATTCATACATTAAAGACACACAATATAATCATTCATTCGGATCGTATGAGCTGATCGTCAGAGGCTTATTCATGTCAAAAGGATATTTAACCAGTGCAGCCGACTCCTGACCACCCACACTGCGTTCTTTGTTATCATTGTCTCGTTCTTCTTTTTCTTTTTCTTCAATTTGTTGTTGATTCATCTCCTCCTTTATTCTGTTCCTCATTGTTTGAATAAAAAGTAATTTCAAAGACATCTTCGGCTGACACACCATATCTATCACACCCTGTTTTGTCCCCTCTGTACTATTCCAATCTGCCATTGCGTCAATAATCTCCTTCATCGGTTGTTGATTATTTCGCTGTTTTTCGTTCTCCATTTTCCAAAATTTTGTTTTTAGGGTTCCGTACCCATAGGGAGCTAACGGAACCCTATTACTAAGCTTACGATGTCCGTCCGTCCGTGTGTCCGTCCGTCCGTGTGTCCGTTCGTCTCCTGCTCCATCTGATGAACCGTAATAGGTAGAGAGTTGATATTTTCGCAGAGTGTGTAATTCACTTGGGTGTAGAACGACAAATACTAAAAATATACATTTTTAGAAGCATTGTTTTTTAATTTAACCTTTTGTTAAACAGTTTTTTTTTTGTAGTATACTTTTAAGCTGTAATTGTTGTATTCTTTTAGGTTGTTAAATATCCACATAATTTAAAATTTTAATCAAAAAATGATGATTACGATGGTACGGAACACTCCGTGTGCGAAGTAGACTAGATTGATTTTGCTGAAATGAATTTACATAAAAACCAAAAATCAGCCAAGTGTGAGTCGCACACGGAGAGTGTTGTTTTCTTTTTTTTTTTTTTTTTTTTTTGTTAAATCGGTTATATAAATGACAAATCCTTTAGCTAAATGACATTACAATAAAATAAACAAATATTTAAATGTGAAAATATGGTTGGAGCATGTCTCTAATCGAGCTCTCCTGTCCTTTTTACACAGTTAGGAACTTTCATTTTAGGAACTATTTTTAAAAAATTAACTTATGTAGGTATGAGAATATTGCAATTGCTATGAAAATTTTGAAAAACACAGCTTAAGAGATGGATTTATAGATTAAAAACTTAAAAACTAAGAATAGGATAGGATAGGAAGGGATATTAGGAATAGGATGCCAGATATTTTTAAGGTGTTTTCCACCAACAATATTTGGTGTTAATTGACAATACACTCCTGTCCATAAGTGAGATCGAGGTGTCAAATCGCTTGTTTTCTTCATTTAAGATTTTTGAGCAAATTAATCTTTTATTCGGTCGCCTGTTAATGTGATAAATAATTGATATACCCTCTACATTTTGAATAAATTCTTCTTTATCAAGAAATATAAATACCTCGGGAGGGGTGTAACTGCATCCTATTGTATTAACATTGGAGTTCAAAACCAATATACAGTACATACTCATAAAAGTTATAATTCCAAACCTTAACAAAGGTTGTAGTAATTCGATTCATAATGAATACGAGTATTCCAGTTACGCTTTTATCATAATACATATAGTGACATATCCATACATTCCTAAATAAAAGATTCCTTTAATATTCTTATTAGACAAACAGTAGTTTATTCTTTTGTACTTTCTATTTTTACCGTTTGTCCGCTCATTTGTCACCCAGTAACTTTTATTGCACATTTCTTTTTTGTCCGTTGTTTTCTCGATTGTAAAAGGACAGTAGGTCAGTTACTGATAACTGTTGGTTTGTAAGCGATCGGTATGTTCACGTTTGTTAAGCTTTGTTTGATTTCATTTTAGAGCAGCGATCATGCAAGCAGGTCATCAGACAAATTATGATTATGACACAAAAGAAACTTTTATGGCCAATAATAAATAAATAAATAAACAAAAATAAACATTAAATATAAAAATAAAAATTAAATTAAATTTTTATTTAATTATATATAGTTTTCATTTTCTAATTAAACAAATAAGAAGTTGAACGTACAAAAAGTAATTATATGCGTAATAGGGAGATATGTGAAGATCCGCTAAGGGTGGCCAAAGTCAGAGAATGTAGAAAGTTATGTCCGATCTTGTTAGTATTCAGTAAAATAATAGCCAAGCATTTATATTCACATGTGATCAATTATATACGTCTGATCACATCAGAACCAAGAAACATTATATGTATATTTTAGATTACACAAAAAAATAAGAAGACATGAAAGTTGTCAAGGCATAGAATTGTGCAAATCGAAAAAAAAGGAGTCGACTAATTTAAAAGTTTCAATTGTATATAGTATTATATACTCTTACCGTGCTGTGGGTTTTGATTTCCTTATTGTTACAAAAGTACATTCTTTTCTCATTAAAATAAAAACCAGTAAAACGACTTAACTTTGGCTATGCCGAAGTTGTAATACTCTTTGCGCACCTTTTATATCTTCTAATTCTCCATATATGTTTTTTATGGGAGTTACCCCTCATAGTGGCCCGAGAGTCTTGAGATTTACATATTTGGTGAATATGACTCAGACACTTGTAGTGAGAAAATTCCAAGTCGATAGTGCAAAAACAAAAAAAAAAATGTTTGTAATAGGAATATGAATTTGGATCTGGATTTGTATAGGAGGTACCCCCTAGTGGTCCGATAAGGATGATTCCGATAGATATATTGCGTAAAGTGCAAAGAAAGCTCCGTGCAAAAACTAAGAGACTAGTTAACATTCATACAAACGGACAAACGGAAATGGCTAAATCAACTCGTCTCGTCAAGCTGTTCAAGAATATGTTTACTTTATTAGGTCTCCTTCTATGTGTCTGAAGTCTTGCGATATGCTTACTTAAATGCAAGAGTGCCATTTTCCCCTCTTAGACCTTATAGAATATTTAATTCAAAGAAAACTTTACAAATCGTTATACAATTACAATGAACAAAGTACATCATGTTAGTGATAAAATTAAATAAATAAATAATAATAAATGCTATCCCTTGTCAACTTTAAAAACATTATCATTTTTCATATTAAAATTCAAGTTATACATCCGTAATGTTGTCTCTCAATCATAAATGTATGTATATGTTAAACTTATATAAGTTCCATGTCTCATAAAACCCGGAATAATTTCATATCAAAATTGATAAAGAGTTACATATTTCCATATGTATATTACACTAGGGAGCCCATGTTTAATGTACATATATTAGGTGTACAAATAAGCTTTAAGGGATTTTCAAAAGTTGGAATAATTAACATTAAATCGCATCGGACGATCTGGCCACTCTATTCATGTTAAAGCATCACCATTTCCCGCCTAACATCCGTATGTGTCATTTCGCGAAGTGTAAACAACAAACATTCTTTGTTTTCTAAACATGTCAACTTTTGTGCCGACAAAACTCAATTTGCGGGAAGCACTGCTTCTTTGTTTTCATTTGAAGAAAAGTGCAGCTGATGGACATCGATTGCTGTGTGAAGCATATGGAGAACATGCTGCATCAACAAAAACATGTGAGTACTGGTTCCGGCGTTTTAAAAGAGGTGATTTTGACACCAGCGACAAGGAACGCGAAGGAAGGCCAGTAAAGTTTGAGGACGCTGAGTTGGAGGCGTTATTGGACCAAGATTCATGCCAAACTCAAAATGAGCTCGCTGAAACCTTGGGAGTGGCCGAACAAGCAATTTCAAACCATCTCATGGCCATGGGTATGGTGCAAAAACTAGGCAATTGGGTCAATTATGAACTCAAGTCAAGAGACGTCGAACGTCGGTTTTTCACGTGCGAATAACTGCTCCAAAGGCCTAGTCCGAAGGGTTTTTTGCATCGAATTATGACGGGGGACGAAAGGTGGATCCACTACGAAAGCCCAATGCGCAAAAAAACATGTATAAACTTCAACGGCCAAACCGAATATTCATGACAAGAAGCTAATGCTGTGCATCTGGTGGGATCAGCTCGGAGTGATCTACTATGTGCTGATCCAGCCTAACGAAAGCATCACTGGGGAACGTTACCAACAATACTATATGTGACAACCTTTGCACGATACGTGGTAACTAATGAGCAACGCTGGTGGGTCAAATTCTAGAGCAACGCTGGTGGGTCAAATTCTAGAGCAACGTTGGTGGGTTAAAATTCAACCCTGAAAAATCTGATTGGCAACCCGTATGCGAAAAAATGGGATTGGCATCCCGAACAAGGATTTTCTTTCTTCCTGCCTGTATCAGCAACGCGCAAACACCTAAAAATTCTAATCTCAAAATATCATAGCCATCCGTTATTTAAAATAATTTAAAGTCAAATAAATTGTTACTAACGCTCGCTGACAAATATCCGTTGTATAAATAAACGTTGAATTAAAATAATAAGTTCTAAATATATATTTCCGTATTATTTATTTTTGCTCCATAGGACATATTTTGATAAATCAACTTTTTCGCCATTTGTTTTTACCATCCATTTATTCGTTAGGACTTAATTCAAATTTTTCACCAAGATCACGTTTCAAGACATAGAATCCCATCTTTGTTATTATAAATTGATCAATAACACGATTATTGTGCAACATTAGTAAATTATAATGCTTCATAATTCTCCTATTAGGAGGAGGATTTACGTTGCCAGTTATTTTTTGCGCTGTCTGTGTTGAGACATTCGCTGTGACGCGTTTTTGCAGTTGAAAAGTATAGTTAAGATGGGTATGTTCTTCAAAGAATTTCCGAAATCGTATAATGGATTCCGTTTTCTTATTACCAAAAAGGGAATCGAGGTTATTACCTTTATCACTGTATTGTTCTAACTGTGCTGGATCCTGCTTTTGTTGTTCAGTGCGCGTTGTGCTGTATTCGTCTTGGTTATCATGAACGCCTGTATTTGTAGCTTTGTCAACCATCATAGGAGGAGGACCTATGCAAGTAAGTTGAGCCATTTTTAGTTGAGACAAAGTAAAAAAGAATTTAAAAATAAATTCTTTTTTTTTGTGTTTTACAAAATTTATAAAGGAGAGGAAAATTTTTTGTTGATTTGAAAAAGCCAAATATTTGTATCTGTAATATTTTTCAGAGATTACTTATGTTAAGTTTAAAATTTGTATAATAATTTTAGTTCGTTCCATTGACATATTAGAAATTTTGTAAAATATGATTGCACAATTTTCCTTCTTTGAGGAAAATACAATTAGCTCAACACTATATAAATTTGTATTTATTTTTTTATATAGATCAAAGATTATAACTACAAATTATAATTTATTTAGTTATTAATATGAGCAATAGCGATAAAGGCCTTCAGCTCAGGGGGAGAGAGTTAGGAAGGATTGGAGAGGAAATTAGGAAAGTGCAGGACCAGACTTGAGCGGGAATCGAACCCGCGACTCTAGGATGTCAGCTTGGCGCACTAACCATTGTGCCAACGAGCCAGTTGCTATATAAATATATTTTTTCAGGTTTCTAAAATATATCCCTGGTGGTAAATCTCGTTCATTCAAATTATTTTAGTATTACGTGTACAAATAAGTTTTGAGACATTTACGAAATAACTAGCATTAAATTGCATCGGACCATCATGTTCATGTTCGTCATCATTTGCCTCTAAAAATTAGTATGTGTCATTTCGCTAAAATTATGTAATTTATGTGCCCAAAAAATTCAATTTTCGAGAATCGCTGCTTCTTTGTTTCAATTTGAAGAAAAGTGCAAATAGCATCGATTGTTATGTGAAGCATACTTCATAAAAAATAAACATGCCAGTACTGGTTCAAGCGTTTAAAAAACTGTGATTTTGGCACCAGCGACATTGACGGTGAAGTTTGAAGATGCTGGATTGGAGGCATTATTGGAGCTATAATGATGCCAAACTCAAACGTATCTCAACGTTATCAATCTGAGATAGAGTATGGGGCAAAAACAAAGAAACTGGGTTCCCTATGAACTCAATTCAATCGTCGATATTTCACTTGCGAACAACTGCTCCACAGGCAATATCAGAACGATTTTTTGCATCGAATCGCGATGGGGATGAGAGGTGGATCCCACATGATAGCGCAAAGAGCATAACCGTTGGTTAGCCCCGGGCATGCATCAACTTGAACGGCCAAACCGAATATTCATGACAAGAAGCTAATGCTGTGCATCTGGTGGGATCAGCTCGGATCGATTTACTATGAGCTAATCACGCCTAACGAAACCATCACTGAGGATCTCTACAAACAACAATTGATGTAATTGAGCCGAGCATTGAAACTCAAACGCCCCCAATATGCCAAAAGACACGACAAAGTGATTCTCCTTCTCGACAACGCACCACCACATGTTTCAAAAGTCATGAAGGCACTAAAATGGGATATCCTACCCTACCCACCGTATTCACCAGTCATTGCTCCTTCCGACTACCACTTGTTCCGATCGATGACTCATGGCCTGGCCGAGCAGCACTTCACTTCACATTCTCCCGGTTATATCCATATACAAAGCATTTTGAACTTCACGCCAAAGTAATAATACACAAATCATTAAAATTATGTGCAAAGAGTATAAATATAATTTCGAATTAAACTATCATACACATGTTATATTTTTTCTTTTTTTTTTCTTTTGTCAGAGCATTAAAGTTGCATACATATTTCGTTATCGCTATGAATGTCGTGCCTGTGTTTGTGAATGTGTCTTAATTGTTCCATACAAATTAGTTTATATCCAAATCTATGAAATATAATTTTATTCCGTTTTTGGTTTTTATGTAAATTAATTTCAGCAAAATCAATCTAGTCTACTTTAGTTTCTCATTTAGATCAAATGTTCATCAAAATTTGTAAAACAAAATTCTAATAAATACTACAAAATGTGTCAGCCGAAGATGTCTTTGAAATTACTTTTTATTCAAACAATGAGGAACAGAATAAAGGAGGAGATGAATCAACAACAAATTGAAGAAAAAGAAAAAGAAGAACGAGACAATGATAACAAAGAACGCAGTGTGGGTGGTCAGGAGTCGGCTGCACTGGTTAAATATCCTTTTGACATGAATAAGCCTCTGACGATCAGCTCATACGATCCGAATGAATGATTATATTGTGTGTCTTTAATGTATGAATCAATTCGTGAAGCGATGAAAACAAACCGAGATGGAAGAAAGGATTCTATTGCAAAAGTTGTCAACGACGACGAGAATGATGACGATAGCGACAGCGACGACAATAATATTTCTAATGCTTAATAATGCTTAACACAATTTTCAATATTTTCTATTGTACAAATAGTGTGGTTCCTAATTTAAATTATTTGTTCTTATTTCTTAACTGTTTGGTAAAAACCTAGGAAATCATATTAACAAGGCAAATTCATTGCAATGATTTGCTCGTAGTAACCCTTAGTAATGTTCTTTAAAATTCCATAAATGAGCGATGTTAGACAAAAAGGGGCAGTGAGAGAAAATATGCACAAAACATCGTCCGACCATGTCTATATTCAAGTCAGTAAAAAAAGATTTTAGCCAGAAGCATGCAACGTTGTGTTATATTCATTAGAACAAAAAATTATCAGCCGATGTTCTATATATATTTAGATTCAGCATAAAGAGTCAATAAGAAATTTTATTTGTTTTCTAGCTGCTCTAGTTTTTGAGATACAGGATATGCAAACTAGCCCCTCAATTTCTGAGCTTGAAGCTTTTTTCCCCATATGCAACACATTTGACGGAATCAGACGAATCGGACAACTAGAAAGAGTACCTCCCACACAAACCCAAATTCAAATTCAGGTTCTTATTAGAGAACCTCTTGTTGTGGACACTAGAAGTATATGACCAATATCCGCCAATCTTTTCATGCTGCATGAAGAGTATTACAACTTCGGCATGGCCAAAGTTAGTCTTCTTATTTTAATTTTGATCTATTATTTTAGTAAAACTAATAATTAATTTAGGTTTTTTAGTTTTGATAATTGATTATATTTTTCTAAAATTTAATAATATTTTCGTTTTAAAATTGAATTAAAAATGTATTATCCACACATCCTTTTACTTATTTATTTTTTAACATTTTTAGCATTCAAATTACGTGTAACAACCGAGATCCACTGAGCCTTCCAAAATACCCAAATTTCAAAACCTCAACATGAAAACCTGTGGATTATTATTATTATATTTGTTGATCAAAAAGTTTATCTGAACGGAGCATATTCAAAATTATGTATTTTGTAAAATGTCTATTAAACTTTAATTTATAAGGTTTAGTTAAAATTAAGAAATTGCACAATTATATTTGGACACTATTACCATGATAAATACAATAGATTCTCGTAAATAAGGTGATAAGTTTTCATAAATTCTACAATTCAGACAGTCTTGAAGTAAATGATCGAATTGTATATGATATAAAAGCTTTTTCTTGAGTGGCTTTTTTTTTTTAAATTTCCGACTTTTATCCGGTTATCAGGACTAAAGATGTATGCCAAATTTCAACTCAATCGGATGCGAAGAAGTGGTACTCGTACTAATTCAGCTTGCAAGATTTGACCTAAACAAACAAACTTAGTGCAAAGCAAGTTAAATAAAAGGTTTTAAAAAGTAAAAGTGCCTTAGTCGTTTAGGTTGAGCTTCCCTGTTTATTAGGTTTCCAATCCAAAATTATGTATAAGATTAGCTGGGTCACCGTGGCTGAACAACTTTACAATAGTTATTTCCAATTTGTTCATATGAATAAATAAATCAATATGAATAAAAATAAGTAGCAGAAAAAATTATACAATATAACCACAACTGCACAAATAATATCAGAAAGAATCTGAAATAAATATGGACAAAGAATGAAAAGTAATATTAAAATTATTGAGAAATTAAAGATTGATATTAACTAAAAGTGCGTCTAAATATTAAGTATATGCAATCTGCGATCAACTTATCTCAGGATTTGAATATCAAAAACCTTTGAGCGGATAGCGGGCTATCTAAGTTCAAATTTCCTTTTCTTTTGAATTTTCTAATTTTTATGTAATCTTAATATATATACATATTTATTAAAAATAGAACAAGAAGAAAATATAATAAAATCACATTACAATAAAATTGAAAATATAATATAAAACTTAACATTTATGGTACACAAACGTATGTATGATAGATCGATCTTTCAAAGAGCTTAAATATTTATACCAAATAAGTTGTACATTTTCTGCCAAAAGAAACCCAATTTATTACTTTGATTTCGTTCTGCCCGCTCGGCTTTCAAATGATCCTTGTAAAGTAACCAACTTCGCTTCATTTCGGGATTAGCAGGACCCCATTTTTCATTAGGTTTAAATGATGAGTACATGGACTAAAATAAGTAAAAGTTATATGTAAATGAATACATATACATATACATTCTTAGTATGAGTATGTAAAAGGTATGAAATTTTTACCTCAAAGAATGCGCCTTTTTTATGTGTCTGTATATACCAAAGAGCCCAAAGAGGAAATTGCGCAATACCAATCAGGAAAAGCAGCCAACCAGCAACTGGAAATCAGATTGAGTCAGAATAATGAAAATATTATAAATAAACTTAGCTTGGTTCATTTAATGAAACTTACCATCAGCTGCTACCGGATAGAACATTTTGCTGTATTGTATGGGTTCAATGGTTGCCATGAAATATACGAAAATGACTATCATTAGGACTGGTGTAAAGAAGGCCCAACACAAGCGCCAGTAAACGGTTACTTTTCTATTTGTCATGAACTCAATATCATCACAAAGGTTTTGAAGGCCTGAGAAGATATTGAAGCTCTTTAGTTAATAATTTAAAGTGATAATTTTATAAATGGTTGTTTACCATAAATCCAAACAATACCAATGATCTCTAGAAGTGCTAATAGGAAAACTACCAATGTACCTCCATAAAAATCAACTAAATTCAAAATCCATTGACCTCCCTTTCAATAAAATCAAATTAAAGGAGAATATTACTGAAATAATCAAGTGAAATATTATAGTAATCTTTACTCTTTCTACGTACCGGTGTTACATACACCAAACTCGCCAGAAAGCCACAAATGGATGTTATTAAAGCAACTTTCCAGAATTTAAGTGTCTTAAATTGATCACAAATAATTGTAACAATTGTGCTCTGAAGAGCCACAATGGAACCAATACCTAACACAAACAACATGAAAAAGAATAAAACAGCAAAAAGTTGTGGCACTGTATTGAATTTGGCAATGGCATCAGGATATGAGATGAATGCTAAACCAGTTGTACTACGTACAACATCACCGATATCATCAATGTTGAGATTATGCGCCAAGTTTCCAAGGATTCCAAAAATGGTTACTCCCGCCAAAAGACTGGTTAATGTATCTAAACTAGTGACGATCATGGCATCCCTGTTAAGATAACATTTACAAATTATCATCTAAACAAAGTTAAGTTGCTGGGATCATAGATTAATTTGCTTACCTGTAAACGCTATGATCAAAACGATTATATGAAGAAAACATTATAATTGGACCAATGCCAACGGCTAATGAAAAAAAACACTGCACGACCGCCTCTTTCCAGACCTAAAAAAAAGTCCATGTAAAATTTCTTAATATTAAATTGTTTATTCATATAATTGTTTTTGTACCTTGGGGTTCAATAGCTCACTCCAACTGGGCTTCAAGAAGAAAACTATACCTTTGACGGCACCATCAAGCGTTACAGCCCGACCAAACAACACAAATAGAACGACATATGGGAACAAAGCTAAAAAGTATGCTGCTTTCCCAGAGCTCTTAACACCACGCATAATTACCAGAAAAATAACAACCCATGAAACAAATAAAGCAAGCGTAATTTCCCATATGGGTGCTCCGAGACCCTCTGATATATCAGATTTTTCATTAACAACAACATTTCTAAAAACATAACAATATTTAGTGCAATTTTATAAAACCCAATTACTCCGTTTTAGGTACTTACAAGAAATATAGCTCAGAACTGCTTTGTAAATGGACGTTTGTCGAATTCTCATAGAGATCATTTAAGGATTCCTGAGGTTGCGAATCAACACAATTTGCCCATTCCTCACGACAAAAAGACCACGGCAACACAGATTGAAATGATACAAATAAGTAGTATAGCGTTAAAGCCAACAGGGAGGAATAATATGAGATAATGCAGATAGTGGCAAATGCTTGTCCATAGCCAACACCCAAAAATGATGGTACAATAGACCAAATTTTCACAGAACTTTTACTCGTAAATTGACCCATTATCATTTCAAGATAATACATAGGTTTGCCTAAAATTAAAATTAAATTTATTTAAGGCACATGTATATCTAATCGATTAACTAAATGATTGTAAGTATTTACCAATTAAGAAGAGAACAATTATGTAAGGTATAAGAAAAGCGCCTCCACCATTCTCATAGGCCGTAAACGGAAAACGCCAGATATTACCAAGTCCAACAGAAACAGAAATACATGACATCAAAAATTCCAGACCATTAGACCAGTTGCTGCGTTCTTGTTCTCCTCCTCTTTCCTGTTTTTGTTCATGTTCATGTTTTTCCTCATCTTTATGAGGCAACTAAAAAAAAAAAAGATAAATTAGTCCAAATTTAAACATATGTATGTAAAAATTCTCTCAAACTCAAAAACAAAAAAATAAGTAAAAAGAAGATTAACTTTGGCTATGCCGATGTAAGCTATGTAATAGAGAGCTGCATGAGTGCATTAAAAACGGTGTTTGTGTTACTAAGGTCCAAAATGAGTCATTAAGAGTACTCATATTCGGAGGAACAAAAACCAAACGAATTGAATGACGCCTATAACTCCGTGCACTCTGAGTGAAAAGAAAAGTAGAGAAATATTTTTTTTTCTGTATATATGAGGATTTTCTGCTACTACGCGCAGCGAAACTAGATAAATGGTCAATGATCATGCATGTAAATATTTTTGTCTTTATAAATATCTTTATTAAGCAATTTTGTGGTAAATGGTTACATTTTCCAAAAGGGTGTTTCCTAAAAGTTTTCCTAACACTAATTTAAAGTACACATTCGTTTACTTGAGGGCTCAGTACAAAAAACCAAAAAAAAGTTTTGCTTATAAGAAAATAAATCTTGAAATTTACATGGTTGGTGAATATGGGTCAGATACTTATAGTGTCCAAATTTCAAGGCGATGGTACATACAATAAAAAAAAAAATCTAATAAGAATTTGCATCTGGGTTTGTACATTGTGGTCCGATTGGGCAGATTCCGACAATTGTACTGCGCAAGGCTACGCATAGTCCCAAGGTCCCAGATGGAGTACCTATATGATTCTTTTTAGCGAAGGTATGTATCATTTAAAATGCTCACGTTTTTGGAAAATCCTAGCAGTTGATTTACATCCAGTTTAGCAATATCGCTTATATCTCTAAACTGTGAAGATCCTAGATACTTTTGTCGAGTTTTAATAAATGCCGGGCAGAAACATAAGAGATGTTCCAGAGTTTCCATACCTTCTATACATTTCCTGCACCATTCACTGTCAGCTCGTACGACTCAGCTCTATAACAGATTCAGCGAATTTTCCACTATAGCCACTACACATGACTTTAGCTGTTCTGCAGTTGCTAAGATTTCGCCATCTAGCCCTCGCATTTTCCTTTAAACGCATTTCTAGATTGTTGTACATATTATTGAGTGGCATCATTACGTCGCTTATTTCATAGCTTGCGTTTTTCGCAATGGTGTAAGCAAAGTTTCGTGCGAAATTTCTGCTCTCTAGCTCAAAAACTGAGAGACTAGTTTGCATACATACAGACAAACAGACGGACATGGCTAAATCAACTCGTCTCGCTAATCAAGAATATATATATTTTATGACAAACTTATAAAACAATTCTCTACAAGAGTATAATAAGTATTTGCAGCACATGGTTTTTTACAATATGTATTTCATTAGAATTATGGTTTTAAACAGCGTCTATCCTTGTCTTGTATTAAGCTAGATAGAGCTCAATTAGGAATCCTGATAGGCACCCTAACAGGACACTGTTTAATAGGTAATCATGCAACTAGACTGGGAGTCTTAACGCATGATTTCTGTCGCAGCTGCAGGTATGAAGAGGAACTGGAGACAATCCATCACCTCTTCTTCTCATGTCCAGCTCTGGCCAGAAGGAGGATACGTTTCTTGGGTTCCCCCTTCCTAACAAGTATAGATAACCTATATCAATTAGGCATAAATAGCCTCGTTCGCTTCATCAAAAGCTCCGAATGGTTCAATGCGGTTGGGAGGTAGCTAGGCCCCTCCCCTGTGGCTCACAACGGACCCATCTTGCTGTCTAAGTGGCATCACTCGTTCAGTGATGCAGCTACCTAACCTAACCTATGGTTTTAAAGAAGTAAACACGATCAAATACATAGGTGTACATCTTGACAAATTCTTATATTTTAATCACCACATCAAAACGCAAATACATAAAGCAAGAAAAGCATTATTCAAATATAAAAATCTGTTCTTTTCCAAACACATAAACACACGAGTCAAAATCATAATTAATTATTTAATAACGGCGCCCTAGTACACAAACTTTCAGTATTTAAATGCATCCTTAACTAATGGCTTTGTAACACCGGAAGCGTTCTTGTTTTTAGACACAAAAAGGTTAATCCAAAACCAATTTGGTTCCCCGGTATTTTATCATATATATATTCGTGCTACAACTAAAGCAATAGATTTCAATAGAGACCAGCAGCAAAAATTACGTTGTGACACTACTTTCCCGATAAAAGATTCAAAAATGAAAAAGATGCATTTCTGGTGGTTGTCCGAATAACCATATACCCCTTAGTCCCCATTTCCCAACTACCTTTTCCTTTCTAAATCCTTTTTTTTTTTTTAGAAGAAAATTTGTGTATCGATGAGCAGATGATTCCATTTAAAGACAAGTTTTTTGCAAAGCAGTACATAACAGTCAAGCCGTTTCCTTGGGGCATAAAGGCACATTTCCTGTGTGGCAAAAGTGGTATGCCTTATGACTTTATTGTCTATCAAGGCTCAACCACTATTTGAAATCCTATCTTGCCTAAAACTATCGGAACTGGATCAACAATTGTTCATGAACTTGCAAAACGTATTCCAGAAGGTAAAGGCCACAAGTTATATTTTGATAACTTCTTCCCTTCGTTTCAACTCTTCGAGATACTTTTACATAAAGGTATTCTAGCAGCAGGAACTGTAAGCGTAAACAGGTTTGGAAGTCCCCCATTACCAGAGCAAAAAATAATGGCTAAAAAAGGACAAGGATCATTTGCGCAATGCTTTGGTGACAATGGAAAAGTCATATTTACTAGATGGTATGACAATAAGACAGTCAATCTTGCATCAAACTTTGTAGGTATTGGCACGATTGACAAGGCCATGCGATGGGATAAAACATTGCATAAATTTATTGAAGTAGACAGACCAGAAGTTGTTCGCTTGTACAACGAAAATATGGGTGGTGTTGACCTTCTAGACTAAATGATGCAGTACTACAGAATAAATATTTAACTAAAAAGAGGACTCCTCGGGTAATACAGTACTTTGTTGATCTTGTTTTGGCTTCAGCTTGGATGGAGTACAGATAAAATTGCATTGAGTTAAAGGTCTAACCAAAAGATATTTGCATGTACGTCTTAAAAACGTTATGCATAAGCCGGAATTCATGGATTCAAAAAATAATGACAGGTGCAAACTACCTGGATGTACCAAAAAAACTTTCATAATGTGTAAGAAATGCAATGTTTACTTAGTCTCAAAAGAGAAAGTAATTGTTTTGCAAAATATCATAGGAGTAATGATCAGAACACAAAATTTCAATAAAGAAAAACATAGACCAAAGAAATATTCAACAGACCCAGGAAGAATTATGGAATCTGAAGTCAACTTGGTACCGCTTACTTACCCCAGAAACCTAACCGCTTGCTCCCCATTAAGGAATTCAAGAAATGCAATATTAAAAAACTGCAACCCGATCTCCTTACTTTGTAACATTAATTTACAATTATTAATAAAGTTCCTAAAATATCCTAATATACATATATATACTCGTATATATATATACGAGTATAAGTTTATCTTTACTTATTGATAATATAATAAATAAGTAAATTGAAATAAATAAAATGATCAGTAAACAAATACATTGTAAATTTATACTGGAAAAAAAATATTTTTCTAATATTTAAAAAATAGTTTGTCCCATATATGGGACATCACCTGTCGGCCAGGTCAAAAGATCTACCTAAAATCTGATTGCATTTTTGTGATCTGATTGCATTTGTGTTGTCATTTTAGTTTGTCTGCAAAGTTTCATATTTTTACCATCATCCCATGAATTTTAGTACTGAGAGAATTAAGTTTAGTCTAAGTTTTATCTTTAAATCTTGAATTGCTATTGTTGTAATTTTTTTGTTAATTTTTTTGTTAATTTTTTGTTACATATTTACATATACTACTTATAAAGCTCAGTAGAGAGCTCGTTGTAGAGACAGTCTGTAAGTTTATCTATACATAATAGGTTGGTGGAAAATTAACTTTCAAAAATATGAATTGCTAGATTTAAAAACGACATCTCTGTAAGTATTAATCCGATCCATACAACAATGAAAATCTGGCAACCTTAGTAAAACAGAAAGGGCATTGTCTTCCACCACGACAACGCTAGGCCACACACATTTTTGATGACTCGTCAAAAATTGATGAAACTCAGCTGGGAAGTGTTAATTCACCCACAATTTAGTCCGGACCTGACACCATCTGATTACCAATTATTTCGCTCCATGTAGAATTATCTTGATGGTGTAACAATGAATTCCCTAAACGACTGCGAAACGGTATTGGGCCAGTTTTTTAATCAGAAACCCCAGAATTTCTATGGTAAAATTTTATGAATAACAATGGAAAATATTTGATGAAATAACGTTGCTTGTTATATGTTAAATTGTTGAAACATGATTCTCATTTTCGGAAGTTACTTTTCCACCAATCTAATAGTATAGTTTGTTTCTTTTTCTGTAAGTAATATTATAATAATCATCATATCTTAAAAAAATCATCGCAAAAAAAACCAAAAATGGTTTTAGACAAAAAAAAACCATAAAGTTTATATTATGTTCATTCTTATGACCTAATACAGTGTCTATCACAAGCTCTTTATTGCAAAGATGTCGAAT
The DNA here is from genome assembly GCA_035041805.1 of Amiota mariae. Lineage (NCBI taxonomy): Eukaryota > Metazoa > Arthropoda > Insecta > Diptera > Drosophilidae > Amiota > Amiota mariae. Next base: position 75,670 of record JAWNKV010000647.1, on the reverse strand, counting down.
AGAATCAGTAAAATATTAAAGTTAAATGTAGTACTACAATATAAACACACACATAACCCAATAATAAATTCTACATATATTTTACTATCATACACAACTTGTATTTGTATCTTAATTAAGATCTACAAATATTGTATTTATATAATACTTAGTACATATGTAATTTAAGATATTTTTAAAAAAAATCTTCAATCATCCATTAGTTAATGATAACTTTAACTTAATGAAAAAGAAATTACAATTTTATACAATACTAATTTACTACAATAATAAATATGAGTCATCATCATGTAATGATTAGTAATAAATGATTCAATCATAAACTCTTAGGTATATGATGGTACTTGGTATTTTCCAACTTATTTTTCTGGGGGGAAAACCTTAAAATTAAATATTTACTTCCATGTATGTTCAGCCAATTATCATGTCATTATAAATGAAGTATGTATCTGCAAGGTCATGTTGGAAAATTTGAAATATGTACTTACTTACAGTAATCAATAGACACGGAAGCCCATTAAACAAAATATAAAATCAGTAAAGTTTCACATAAAAAGATCATTAAAGCATCAGTATGACCGAATCTAAATTCCGTCCATTCATTTTATTTTATTATTATATTGTATGTACTACTATTATGAATACATTAAGCAAGTAAATAATTTTAGCGTTTAATAATAAAATAAAAAAACACTTGGATATTAAATAAAAGCGGTTAATTATTCAAATTTGTTATTTAAGCTGTAATTTTGCGGGGGAATTTTCTATAAAATGAATAGCAATAAATTGAAAAACAATAACTTTGGTTTGACCAAAGCTTATTTACCTTTTACTTCAAATACTGTAAATTGCTTTTTGTAATGCGTTTCCCCGTAGACTTATGATTTATTCAATCATCTATCATTTCTAGTGCATTGAATCACTTTACAAAATTGTTGATAGCATTAGGAAATTCTAATTTATTCTTATATAGATATCTACATACGTATGTAAGTGTGTATTCTAGTGGTTAAGAGAGTAAAACCCGAGAATTTTTTTTTTTTTTATTCACAATTGTTACAATTTATGTTTAATATCAATTTAAAATAGAATTCTATACATCGAGCCAAATAGATGTACACTTTACAGGCTCAGTATGTAAATACTATAAACATCATACTAAACCGTTAATACCTTTCTACATTTTAGAAGAAAGTATTACTATAATATACAAAAATGTAATATACTAGAATACAATCCATTCCAGTTAATGATTCAATCAGAACAAATCATTTTTTTAGCAATATAATAAATCACGTGCCCATGTCATTTTCTTCAGTGTACTTACATTGTTAGCAGTGGTGGGTACAGGCAGGGACATGGGTGCTGAAGCCCACCCAGAACCGGGCAGAGTGAAATTTTACATTCGCACCATTGCTTTTTCCGTTATCGCATCGAAATCGAGCTCAAACAAGAAATCATTTTGTGGTACAAGAATTGCAAGAACACAGAGTTGAAGAGAGCCCACACTGCACTTGAGGTACTGCATGTTGATGATCTGAATCGAAGGAATTCAATAATTTCTTCAAAAACGTTGCAATATTGTTGCAATTGTTTTCGGCAATCCCTGTCACTTCGGTAACAGCTGAACGGACTTTTTCTATGCTAAAAAGATTTAAAACTTACCTTTGTGTTAATATGTCTGAGCCCAGACTCAACGGGTTAGCGTTGGGCAACGTTCACAAAGAGATCAAAAGAAATATTTGACATGTTTTGCCAAGTCAAACCTCGTCATTTTGCAACATTGGACTGCGCAGTCGTGGATTGATGTAATCTATACATGTATCTTTATAAAAATTAATTACCATGCAATACTGGAATATTAATTATTCACTGATGATGCAAAACGCCCCCAAAGTTGAATCCTAGAACCGCCACTGATTGTTAGTACAGACTACTGCACTACCACAATACAAATGTACATACAAATGCTACATGTTATGTTATGTGTACTAGGGAGTACATTAAAATGTTTAAGGTACACACGCTAGGCAGACCTGAACACAATGAGTAATATTATAGAACCAGTTTTGTATTGCAAGTTTAGAATTTTCTAATTTTGTTCAATCACATTCATGTTACTCGTAGTTTGTTTCATTCCCCTTTTGTTGTATTGTTTCAATCCCCGTTTTTTTGTATTTGTTATAAAAAAAAACACTTGTTAAAATAACGCTGAACCAATTATAACATTTTAAATTAATTTCTATTTTGATTTTGATTTAGGCACGCGAATTTATCAGTACAATATCAACAACAACAAAAAGCAACAACAATTATAGCCAACATCAATAATTACTAAATAAGTATAACAATAAAAATTACAACAAATTATTAAATTTAATAAAATACGAAAAGAAATAAAAACATTTTTAAATATTTACTACATAATCATAAATTGAAATACAAGTATCAATAATATTTTAAATAACTATAATTATAATAAGTTTTATAAGTACATACGAGTATATTCAATTATTTATATGAATGATTTTTTTGCAACTTGGGTTCATTCATTTCCATAAAAATGTCTATGATGCCCTGATTAGGAATGTTCCAATACCTTAAAAGAATTATTACATACTCATATAAGTACTTATACTCCAATGGAAAAATCGGTGCTACTCATTTAATTACCAAAAAAAGTATTAGTACTTTCAGGTATTGAATGAGCATATTTTTTCTAATTTTTTCATGTGAAATTTAAAAGAAAAAAATTTATATATTTGATAATAATAATTTTTTTTTTTTTTTTTTTGGTGGTTACTTAAAGAAATCTGTTTCACCTAAATTTCCCAAAAATAAAATTTTTTCAATATATTTTGGGGAAAATCTGTTCCGTGCGTGAGTGAGTCTTCTCGCATGAGAAGACGTCGTCGCTATTACAATTAATTTAATTGTTCTAAAGTACTTGGTATTGAATGAAAAGTAATTAGTGCCATCAAAAAGTTACTTGAACGGCGAGAAATATTAAAGAGAAATATAAAAAAAATCATTGAATTTTCATTGCGCAAGCCACGGAATTAATTTGGTCGCAAATGATTTAAATCCATTGCAGAAATACGATTATCACCATAAAGGACGTCATACATTGTTTTCGAGAATTTTTCTACTCAAAAATTACGTGACACATATTCTAGCTTTATGTTAAAGACGCTGGTTACAAAAATTTATGAAATGGACTTTGAAATATTCATTTCTAGCGAGGAAGGTTGCTTACCATCTATATTGCGCTACTACTAAATAAATATTCATTATATGCGCTGGATTGATAGCCAAATAATCATGCTTTTTAGAACCGTGGCTGAAATCTACGATGCTAGAGAACCGTTTAAACGATCTGTTTGCTTAGTGTATACAGAAAAATGATACAAGAAAATTGCAATAAAATTGCACGTAAAGTTTTGAAACAGTTTTGTAAAGAATCTCGAAGATTACTAGTATTGTACTATTAAAATAAATATTTTGTTCCATTAATAAACGATTTTGTAATATGTACTCATATTATTCGTTTTTAATTGCCTTTCTTCCCCTGACAAACAAAATCTTAGCTACACCCTTGAATATAACTATAGTCAACTATTATGTGTGCCACTTACATAATACTAACTATAGCATTTAAGATAAACCACAGATTTAAAACCTAGAATTTGTTATCGTTGAGTCATAGCTTAGATCTTATTATAATATAAATTGTTTTTTATTATTCCGAGATGATTGTATATTTTAAAATTATTTATACCACTATATAACAAAAAACATTCATCATCAACATCTGTTTGAACTTTTTTTACAACGCTTTAGATACCTGGTAGCTGTCCAACTCACCGTAAATGTAACATCTATGATTAAGCAAAGTCTTTGTTAGTCCAATTTTTGGTATTCCTATGAATATTACTTGAATTTTTCTACTTTGAATTAAATATTTAATAAAAACTGTATTTGCTGATAACTTTGGAGGTCATTCATGAAATTATCAATCACAATGCATTATGTATACTAGTAGTAAATGTTATATACATTGCTGCATTTTAACTAGCGGAGTCTTTGGGCAATGTAATATTTCTATATTCCTAACCATAACTAAATAATTTTCATGTTAAGAAGGAAGGACTAAGCTTATTGGAGTCCCGAGGAAGCTAAACCAAAACTAAGCTCTCGGTCTATCGATTTTTGAAGTAGCAAATCTGTGGGAAGAACATAACAATCAATGGGTTCCCCTCTATTGTCTTATACGAGGCTACAGAAAAAGAGCAAACCGCTATTGAATTTACAATTTCAAAAATTTGTTTAATGAAAAAATGTGAGTTGCCAATTAAAAAAATCAATTTCCCGGAATTTGTATCTCTTATGGTTATTTTATCATTTCATATGTACATATATTGTAACTATTTAGTTTTGGTATATTCTGAAATAATTTTATTATTCTATATACTTATATTAAAATTGAACAAAAAAAAAAGTATGTGATCGATGATCTCCGAAACCGTTTGACCGATAAACATGAAAATTTGCAAAGATATGTATTTTTTCATGGAGAAAGTTTATATAGTCTCCATTTTGTTGTAACTCCCCAGTTGGCACATATATGAATTCTTTCACGGAAAGGTTAATAAGATAATCTGAACATGATAAGAAGTGCTGACTCCGCGCATTTCAATGATTCCCACTAATTTTCCCTTCATATTCAAGCGACTACAGTTTCATGACGCGATGACGATGCATGAAGCTCAAGCGCAGACGATGCACCTTACTGGATTTAATTAAGAAAATTCATGTTTTTCACATGTCCAACTATATGTATTGTAGATTGCTCTAGATTAGGAACGCCAAAAACTCTGTACTTCTATACATCGAATCATAAAACCAAAAATACTATTTATCCACTTGAGTTACGCTAAAAAATCACGCATTACCATCACATTGGGGGCGTAGCTACGCGCGTCGGGAACGCTATTATCATATAAATTGCATATCTATCTATTTATAAATGTATGTTTTTAAAATCGATTACGCATTTGTTAAGAATACATGGGCACGGTTCAAGCTCATCTTTGTTTTTTTATTTTGAACCTGGTAGATGACCCTGGGGTGGTGATATCGCAATTATTCATATTTATATAGCAAAGCCGAATGTGAGTTGGATGAAGTTCATGGCACATCTGCTCCTGCGTTTGCATCTATTTACAATTAGAAAAAAAAGTTTAAACGTGGCTGTACATCAACAAAAGATGATCGTTCGGGACGTCCAGTGGAGGTGGCTATCCCAGAAACAATTGAGAAAATACACAATGTTCCACAAAAAATTGTGTGTGAAAAAGGTATCCACTGTATTCACCTGATTTGGTCCCCATGACTTCTTTTTATATTCAAATTCAAAAAAAATTGCTCAGCGGTCAACGTTTCACGTCAAATGTGGAGGTCATTACTGAAACATATATATATTTTGTGGAACTTCAAAAATCCTACTTTTTGGACTTTTTAAAAAAAATTAGAAAAAAGATTGCTATACTCGTAGATAACACTGATCGACAGCATATTTGAAATATTAATATTAAATGCTTTTTATTGCTAAGCTATACGAGTGAAGTAGCTGTATCTAAAAACTAGAGCTGCTAGGAAAAAACTAAGGACAGATTCGAAATCAGCGACCTCGAATTAGTTAATAACAACTAAAATATTTCATGACCCAAAAAAAAAAATTATTTTGTCGAGCTGTGTAATGTATACGATCTCCAAATGATGGTAAGATCAGAACAAAAACTAATTGAATAGCTGTATATCAAAAATTAGAGCTGCTAGGAAAAAAACTGCGGACAGATTCGGAATCAATGATCTTTAGCCTTTGTCGAGCTGTGTAATCAATCCCTTTTAGCCATTACAATATCATTGTTTTTCTTTAGTTAATAAACTTGCATTAAAAAATTATAGTATTTTCTTATCATAAGTTATTTTTTTAAATTAGTTTGAATAGTACTTAGTTAAAAATCCAGAAAAGAAAAAAAATATAAATATTTACATAGTAGTTGTAAATACGAAAAATTCCTATTCTTAATTTACTGTACATACCATACACATGTTCTTTTGTACTTATATCTTTTTTTTTATTTTTGACTCATTAACATATGTCAATTAAATTGCAATTGGTTTTTACACAATCCACCAATGTTCCTAAGTTGATTTGTTTTTGTATTGTTAAAGCAAAAATAAAAATTTTTTAAAGATATTTACTTACTTACTTTTCAACAAAATATAATATATGTTATATAGCATATATTAGATACAGATGTACTTATTATATATGTATGTATATAGGTATATATATATATACGAGTATAAGACTGTGTGACTATTTGCTTAAGTTGCGTTGGCGTTCAGTTTTGGTCGGTAAAATACTGAGCACAGTATAAAGATCTGTACATATATTGGTATACTAGCTAAATATATTTATATTTATCGAGATGAGATCGTCTCATGAATTTCACTTAGCAGATATTTTTGAAATCTTGTTTGTTTCTTTTTTATACTCTTCACGCAGTGAATAGTATTATAAAATTGTCATGAAGTTTGTAAAACACAGAAGGAGAAATCGGAAATCCCATAAAGTATATATTTTCTTGATCAAGGCGACGAGATGAGTTGATCTAGCCATGTCCGTCTGTCCATCTGTATGTATGCAAACTAGTCCCTCAATTTTTTAGCTAGAGAGCAGAAAATTTGTTTTTTTCCACCATACGTAATACATTTGTCGGAATAAGCCTGATCGGATCAGTAGGAGGGGTACCTCCCATACAAGCACAGATTCAAATTCATCTTCTTAGAACAATAATCAGAAAATATAATAGGTGCATGAAGAATATTACATCTTCGGCATAACCAAAGTTAATATTCTTTTTGCTGGTTTTTTTCTTCTTATTCTTCTTCGTCATCATTATTTAGTTTATTGTTGTTATTGTTATTGTTATTAAGAATACTAGTATAAAATATAATTTATACAATATTTGAAGAAGAGAATTGAGTTTATGTTTTCAGAAGAAAACATTACAATCATTTTATTTGCGTGACTGATATTTTTATTGCGAATTTAATATTTTATCAAATATTGACTCCATTTTATAGAATAAACATGAACTTTTGTAGAATGCCGAACTGTTTTTATATCTTTATAGATATATAGATAGATAAACAACTCAATCATTATTCAATGAAAGGGAACTAATCTGCCTATAACTAGAATATAATTATTTCATATTTTTTCAATGAAAGAATGACAAAAATAAGGTAGATTTATACCAAAGGTGTTAAGTTAAGTTTTTAGGCATCAGCATATGTGACTATCTAAGAGAACATATTTATAATTTGGAGAATTCCTTTAAATAAGATTGTACGCCCAATTCTGATGCACTGCAACAGATATGTAGATATGGGAAAACAAACGATCATATTATCCATATATACCACCTTGTGGGTTTGCCTTTCAATATCTGAAGAATTAGATGTGAGTGACGAAGGTACTCAACAATTTTTTTTTTTTATCGAGTCTCGATAAATTGTAAACCTCAATAATTCGTAACAAACTGCTGGTCCCTTGAAAAAATTCGTTAATTCGTAAAAATTCTATACATTTTGATCACCTCGGTAATTCGTATTTTTATTTGCAATTCAATGAACGTAAAACCTCTTATAAATCGTAATTTATTTTTAAAACCTCTTTTAATTCGTAATGTACAACGTAAAAAAAAAAAATTGTTATCAGTTTACCGTTAACTTTTATAGACTATTTTGTCGCCTTCTTGTCAGCTAACGCGCTTATTAATCTGGTAAATAGCATTGTTAAAAAAAAAAGAGTTTAAATGTACGCTATTTATGGCAATAAAAATTGCTTATAAAGCGTGGAATATTGTCAAGACAGGTTGTATTCAAAACTGCTTCCGTGCTTGAGGTTTTAATAAAGATTTCTACGAAAATTTATTTCAAGACGAGCAATTAAACATAGATTATCTATGAAATCGTATATCTGATGATAACGTGAATTTTGATATTGACGTGACTGTATCCGGTTCGCTGACAGAAGTAGTTGCCGTCATTTAACAACTTCAATATAATGTTTCAAATCATGATGTCCATCAAAAAGATTTTAATTGTTTAAAAAGTTTGGAAAACTCAATTGAAGAGATAGGCGAAAAGAACCTCTAGCAATCAAAAATTACAAACTTTTTTTAAGTTTAATCTTTCTTTTAATATTATTTCATGTTTCTGTTTTTGTTTTCCTATTAATAAAGTTAGGCAATATGTGAAAATCATCTGAAATTTAAAACCCCTTTAGTTCGCATTTTTCTTTTTTCAACTTCGTTAAATCGAAATCTCGATAATTCGAAAAACCCTGCAATTCGAAATAAATGCTGTTCCCTTACAATAACGAATTATCGGGATTTGGCTGTATTTTGATATGGATCAGTTATTATTATAGTCGACAGATTAATAGGTAAGCAAGAAGTAGTTAACAAAGTTATCTTTTGCAGCGAAAAATTTGGCCCACAAATTAATATCAATAAAATCAAGTATTATATACTATAATTGATTGTAAGCCAAAAAAAATAGCAGATTTTAACAAGAGTGAGTCTTTTGAATTATATCTCTTTTCAAAAATCCTAAAAATACCATGGATGGATCGTGTTACATACCACCAATGCAATTTTAAGAAAAATGCGCTGTTGTTGAGAACTATTTACAATCGTAATAAAAAAAAATCATGACATGTTATGAGAAATTCGGGAATCGGACAGAATCAATCAAAATATTCGCAACTTTATAAATGTGGCTAGAAATAGTAGAGAGCAATTTGGGGTAATATAAATTTATTTATATACAATTTTTTTTTTTTAGTTGTTCTTTATACAATATATATAATGGCTATATGACAACAATATATGATCACCAATATTCGCAATGGAATTGGTAAATAAGGAGAAGAAGAAGTTTCCTAATCAGGGAACCCAGATTATATCCTTAAATTACTTATATTGTAAAATAATTTTTAGAACTCCAAACTAATAAAAATTTTACTAAATACGTATTTTTTTTTTTATATTCCATCTATAGTAAATGACAATAAGCGAATTTGATTGTACAACCTTATGACTTTTGTATTAATTTAATTTAAATAGGAACTCTGAAAAATAAAAGACTGTGATATATGTATAAGAGTATACAATTCATCAATTAGAAATTCCATTTAAAATAGATTTAAATTGTTAATACGAAGACTACAAGAGGTTAACTTCAACAGATAAATATTCATCTACATATATAAATGCTTAATATAAAAACTAAGACTTAAAGGTACCTTAAATTCTGCTCAATCTCTCTCCGAGTGGAACTTGAATTAATACACATATATGGATACACATTCATCGTTATCTATTCGCAATAAGTCCTATATAAGGAAATATAAAAACCTTTTTGGGGTTATGACTCTCAGATATTGGATTGTTGCTGCTTAAGCCATATACAGCAAATCCAAAGGTTTCTAAACAAAGTGCTGATATGTGTTCTTAGTATGTACAATTGCAGTTCCAATCTCGAACGTGATCTCGCAATTGATTCATTTGCGTACACTATAAAAAAAAATAGACTGAGTAACCATATAAGTAATGAAGCCTCAACCCTCGCGGACTCAACCCTTACCCACTGGAAAGACTTAAACGAAAAAACCCAGATGATTTAATTTCCTAATTAGAAACTCAGTATAGTATTTTCTCTAATACTAGGTAGAGCATAATCCATTTGTGTTTTGCAAAATCCGCTACAAATTGTTCGTTAGTTCTAATACTTAATAATTTAAAATGAAAATAGAATATATGATATATGTATTTACGAGTATATTTTAACTTCCACTATACCATAACCTTGTCAGTAGATGTATATTTTTATACTCTTCACGCAATGAATAGTATTATAAGTTTGTCATGAAGTTTGCAATATACAGAGGGAGACATCAGAGACCCCATAAAGTATTGTATATATATTCTTGATCAGCGCGATGAGACGAGTTGATTTAGCCATAAATTTTGCACGGAGCTTTCTTTTCACCATACGCACTACATTTGTCGGAATCAGCCGAATTAGATCACTAGGGGGGACCCCCCATACAAATCAAGATCCAAATTAGAGTTCTTATTAGTAAAACTTTCTTTTATTTGTAATATCGATTTGAAATTTGGATACTATAAGTGTCTGACCATTATCCACTAACTATATAAATTTCATGACCCTCGGAGCACTACGAGGGGCTTGAAGAGTATTACAACTTCGCCATAACCAAATTTAGTCTCTTTTCTGTTTTTTTTTTTTTTGTTCCTAAACACTTCTAGTTTATTTACAATAATATTGTTTAAATCAGCCTCATATAGAATCTTTAGGTTCTCATGTATTTAATTAATTTAACAAAATTTTCAGCTCTATAATCAAATCGTAGATTTTTGCTTTTCTAATATTTATTTTATTTTATTTTTTTTTTTTTTTTTTTTTTGATGAGATATTGGTAAGCAGACTTAGCCGTCTATAACGCACTCAGTTTGTGCCTAGCTATTATAATATGATAAAAGATATGAGTCAAATGAAGTACCAGAATATCTTATCTATCTGCAGAGTCAAAAAGAAACAAAGTTTAAAAAAGTAAGTACATAAGGCAAATTCCAAATACCATAGAGAGATACATAGTATGTACAATATATTTTTGTGATTTTGTCATGATGATGTTTGCCTCACAAATCTTATTTTCTGATAAACTATAATATGTCACAATAGAACAACGAAGTACTTGTAAGATCTAAAATAAAAAGTATTAAATTTTGCCATTCAACGAAATTTTATCGTACATACATATATAGATTTTTATACATACTCGGTACTAAGTATGTATTAAGTCATAAATGCTGTAAATTACTTTATAAAGTCATTACAGAGAGATTTTTTGAAGAGTCACAAAACAAATGTAAATTAATAAAAATAACAAGAAAACACATTGATTTAAGTTTCACTGACGATTGCGTACCTTTCTCTGAAATCAGATAGATAAAACAAAGATTACAGCATAAATAGTAACTGTATTCTAATCCATTTTATAATATAGTAAGGTACGCAAGATATATTGATTGAGTGTTTTTTTTTTTTAATTTATTGTAATTTTAAACAAATTTAAAATATTTTCTAATAGAAGAAATTGAAAAGAGTAGTTTCATACTAAGTACATATAATTTATTCATCCATTCAGTAAAATTATTATTTCTGAAGTCACTTTTTAATGCGTTACAAACATAACGTCAAAGTAACTAAGTATATCTATATGTCTGGAAGATACACATACCTACAAATTATACGTCATAAACTAAGTATTGTAGCATATTATAAACTCATTCTAGATACAATAAGTACTTTTGTATTGCCTGAGAAACAATAACATGTGAACACATTTGTTTTATTCCATGATACGAAATAAACTTATAAAAAAACAAATGTCAGTATGTAAAGTAGCTTAAGAATAAGGAAGAAGTTTACCTCTGCAGAAATTGTTGACTGTGGTGATGTTGACAGTTGTGCGGATGATGGCTGGATCTGGATCTGTAACTTGGACACATGGATTGGCGGTGTTTTTGTCTTAATTGTATAATGTTCAACAGGATCAGTTTTCAATGAATCTTTTTTAATGGTTTTTAATTCATATGTTCCCGACATGTTTTTTTTTTTATTATTATTAACAACAATTAAAAATAACAATTTATTTTTTCGCCACTCGACACTACAAAAATTGAAAAAAAAAATACGGAAAATTCACTTTTTGTTAAAGAATTTTTAATCAAAATAATTAAAAAAATATATATAATTTATTAAAGTTAAGTTCTTGTTATCCGATCTGAAGTATTCACGTCCACCGACAGATCAAAATATATTATTATAGAACTGAGCTAACTTTCATGTTTGAACTGCACAAACGAACTGAATTGAACTGAGCTGAATGAAACGGAACCGAACCAAAACAACGCATCAAATGAAACTGAACAACTGAACAAGTGAAAAACACGCCAATACCAACACAGAGGCAGCAGCAGCAATAAGACCACAAAATATCATAAAAAAAAGCTAAGGTCGGGAAAAACTTTACCTAAGCAAACTTAACTTAACCAGCTACAATACACTAATGTACTTACTGTAAAAGCTAAAAGAGATCGGTAGACTAACTGACTGACGGAATGACTAAATGATTGTTTGATTGTGTGAATAGCTGATTGCGAGTGAACAAATGTTAATTTATGAAAATTCAATGTCTTTTTTTTTTTTTTTTGTTTAACTTGGCTTTAATACAATACTTACAATATTAATACAATATTTGGCATTGCAATAATTAAAGGTCTGACTGAGTCTGATGTCGATGCCATACAAATAACCAACCAGCCCATGTTCTGCGTTTCACTTCTACTTTTACATTCTCTTCAATTCTTCCATCTGCCATTCATTCAATCGTTCAGTCTTTCTTGGTTGGTTCTTTTGTTTGTTCGCTTGCGCACTCAGTCAGAATTTTATTTACGAGTATGTAGTATTGTATAAATTCTAAATTTAGTCGATGATTTTAAATTTCTGCTTGCATTTGGCTTTGCTTATTGCATTCTGCGATCCTTTCAGCTGAGTTCAACAATTCAGTATGTAAATTTCTTGTTAATTAGCAACAGAGAAATTGTAAGTATGCATGTTTGCACAATATTTCAAAAGCCAAACAAGATTTTTATTATTGTATTTTTTGTAAAAACACTTTTATTGTAGGTACTATAAAGACTTTAAGTGAGACACATTATCAACAATGGAAGAACACAATTCTGATTAGCATTGATTCAACATTTTTATCGTATATATTATCTTCAAAATATATACATGGATATCCACCTTGTCATGGTAAGGGAGTTTAGTAGGTGTAAGGACCCAGAGACCTATGCCGGTGATAGCTTAGATAGAGTATCGATATGATTTACCATGCCGAAGAAGTCGAAGGTGAATACTAAAACTAAGAGTAAACCAAATCAGGAATAACAAATGCCTGTAAGAATACTGGATGACCTCGCCCCTGTAACGAGTAGCATCTTTCTCTATCTTTTCTATTCCAACCAATACTAACCTATCCTATCCTAATAGTCTTCTAATATCTTAACGCAATTATTTACAAAAATAAGTGTTAGTTAATCTTCAGATTTTAATATTATATATATTATGATTATATTTTTTACTAAATTTTTACTACCTTGGCTAAAGAATGATTTAAACATATGTCCCATACAAAAACTGATATTTTTATAATCGTATATCATATATCATCAAATTAGTATAATTTTATGATAAGTGTAATAATAATTTAATATATTGTTGTACCTAAGCATAATCCCTTTTGAGATGCAAACATCCCAACAAAATAAGTTGTATTATATTTGAAATTTAAATGATTAAAAAGGGAGGTTTGTGTGTGTTGAGTAGCTCCCGCCCTTACATGATAAAAAAAGCCTTGGATATAACGACTATCATTATTTTCTCTTAGTTACCAGATAACAGACTTCTCGTAAAGTCTATTCTAAAGCAAAACATGGATATACACATATGAATGTATAATATAGGTTTAAATAGTAAATTTGGAAGTTTAAAAAAACATAGAAAATGCACAAAGTCTTACGTTAATAATAAACATATTTTGAGATTCATGATTGACCTAGGGTACATATGGTTATGGGAACATCAATTGACTAAGATGGCTGGTCCAGCAAATCATCAACATGACGAACAGATCTTTATAATCAAACCCCAACGAAGAGTAACATCTGGACGGGAGACCTCCAAATTTCTTGATTCAAAAAAAAATTAGGAACCAAAGAAATATATAGTTCCACCTTCGCTTCAAAGTAACAATACATTTCTAAGGGGACTGGGGCCTTCATTTATCTTTACAGCCACAGGCAAATGGAGGTCGTAGTCCGCCAGTGTATGGGAAGCTTATCATATTGGAAAGTCTCTTATTAATGTGTTATGTAGAATAGTTGTCCAGATACTTCTATCGTTAAGGCGACTTTAAGAGTTTAAGAGAAAATTGGACAGGATGAAACACCATAACTTTTGTCCTTTATTAACCTGATCGCATAATGTAACATACTCGATTAGTATGTGTTGTGTTGTGTTGTTCTCCTAAATATATTTTTCTAAAGATAGGTAAAAGGCACACGCAATTACAAAACCACAAAATCACTTTTTATTATTTTATATATTTATGATAGCCATAGTATCTTATATCTTTGTTTGATAAATTGTTGCAAATGCCGACTATTTAAGAAATTCAAAGTAAAATGAAAGCAGAAGCATCAAAGTCGCGTCAAGTATATATGACTATCCAATACTATTCTGCACTCTTCACCACTGGCGCGTGTCCACTTGATATTTTAGAGATTAAAGAAAATTGATAACCTACGTGGGCAGTTTTATAAGTCAGTGACTTTTGAATAAAAAAAAAACTCATATTTCTCAACGTAGTTTGCTTTTAACTCGATACATTTGGTCCATGATTTTTCCAATTTTTTTCTTCTTTTCCAAATACATTACAATAGGTCCTCAAAATAAGCGTTTGTTGGCATTTGTTTCAGTGACGACCTCTTTATTCGACCCAAATCTCTTACCACCGATCCATTTTTTCAGGTTTGGAAACAGAATTTAGCAAAGGGGTAAAAAATGTGGAGAATAGTCTGGATGGACAGCATAATTTATGAATTTTGACATGGTGACTACGCATTCGGGCATTGTCATAATGGAAGAGCACTTTTTCTTCGCCAAATATGGTCGATTTTCAACTTCAAATGGCTCAGTTTATATGCCTACAGCCTTAGCCACCACTCGCACTTTCATTCTCTGATCGTCCAATTTCATTCCATAGATTTTATCAACGATTTCTGGATAAAGTCCCCATAGAATTTATCAAGCATTTCCATTTCCATTTCGGTGATGGTTTTTTACGCTACAAAATAATGCTTGATAAGCACACGAAATTCACTTGCTTTTTCGATTGTTGTTGCCTCTCAATGCCTGTCAAACTGAAACTAAATGACCCAGCTTACTCAAAATTTGATAGTAGTCTTTAACAGATAGTAGTTAACGAAGAAACAGTGTTGCATTTAAAGCTACATAGCGGGACATTGAAAAATAACTGACTTATCAAACTGCCCTCGTATGTAAAATTAAAAAATATATATTTAGGTGAATAACCTGTGTGAATAAATTGTGCAAAGATTATACGGAAATGATTAAACCAAAAAAAAAAGAAAAAACAAATGAAAGTACAATGATAAGATGATCCCGATTATCAGATACCCTGTTCCACAAAACTACAAAAAATCCTAAAATTTCCACATTATCTTACATTTACATCTTCGTAACATACATTTTACACAATTAATATAAGTTAAAGAACGTCAGAAAATATTTCAAAAGAAACATAAAAAAAAAAATATTCTCTGTTATTGAACAGACGATAATGATGAAAATGGGGCTAATAATCATTGGCGTAACTATACCAAATGAGGCCCGTTGGAATATAATTTCATAAATCTCTTAAGTAGTTACTCAACAGTATTACTAATATTGTGTGCATTTTAGTTAAATATCTAATAAATTTTTATCAATATATCTGATACACGAAGTCTTTTCTATTTCGTCTCTGTAGGTGGACCGAACTCAGAGAATTTCAATGGTTTCCCTGATTTAGATATGTTTTTTTTTATATACATATACCAATAAATTCTAGAGCTTTTTTTAATAGTTCAGTGTTATTTAAATATTGCAAAGTGGCAGAAAGCAATTTCATTCATTGCATGGAAACGCGATTTCAGTTACTTAATAATGATGTCTAATACTCGATAAAATATGTTCACTTTGAACAAACTTTCCGGATCTTGGAGACGCTCATCTTCGCAAAATTCGTGAAAATGGTGTTTCACCTTCCTCTGACGAGTTTTAGAAAATTAATGGTTGATGGACCATTTTTCTGCTACAATATTTGCTTCCTTTTTTAAATTTTTAAATTCATATCGATACCTTTCCAATTCTTTCAGACAAACTTTCAAACGTTTTAAAGCATTCGAAAGATCGATGGCTTTAGACTGAAGTGCTTTAGAGGCTGCATCGATAGTATGTAGAATTTTGCAATGGAAAACCGATAAAACAATAAAATTGTAGTTCTCCTTCTTCTTCTTGAGTGAAATATGTAGCTTCATTTCTTTCATCTGATTTGTAATTTAACAGAATTGTTTTCGATAGCGCTTTTTGGACTTCAACAAGCCAAAATTTTAAAGCAAAACAGAATCATATCCTGCCCATCTAGTAGGGTTCAATTTTTTAATGCTATCGTTGAAGACTCCCTTTCTTTATCAGATATAAAACTTGATAAGATATTCCATCTTTTGATATTTTTTTGAGAGCGTAACAGGCCAAATTGGTACTACCTTGTATTCTTGTACCATGGCATAGTAGAGCCCTCCGTACTTAAAATATAGAAATTCGGGATTCCCTAACATCGTGCAACGCTAGCGCGACGAAAAATAAAATTGATTTTTTAAAAACTAATTTTTGTTGAAACCAGCCAGCCCTGCCACCCTATAGTTACGCCACTGCTGATAATTCCACTTCCTATATGGACATCAACCAATTTAATATAATAATTCCAATCTTCACAATGTACATATTATGAACACGCCAATGGTCATCTACAATTTTATAAAACGTTCGTCGCATTAGAGATGTTTTTATAGGGGGAATTCGGCTAAGATGAATTGGCTCAATGAATAGTATTATAAGATCGTCATGAAATTTGTAACACACAAAAGGAGACACAAGTATATACAGTGAATGTCTAAAGTCTACATACACTTGCAGATTTACGTATTTTCTATATAATACCTATTAAATGAAAAGAGTAATGATGCAGATTTCTTCTAGATCTATATTTATTCATAAAATAACAAAAATTGAATAACTTGATTTGTTTCATAACAAAAAAAAATAGAAAAATAACAAAAAGCAATTGGACAAAAGTCTACATACAGAAAACCTTAAGACAGTTAAAGGTCTTACGAGTGGTGCTACTTAAGTTTTGGGACAGACAAATAATAACAAATATGTATCATAGAAAATGACTTTATTGTTTTTCAAAATATTCTACATGACGATCAATACACTTTTGCATGCGATTGAACCAATTTTCGAAGCACTTTTTCCACTCGGAATGAGGTATCTCCAAAACATGTGTTTTGAACGCATCAACCGCTTCTTCAGGCGTCGAAAAACGTTGACCTCGCAATTTATTTTTGGTGTGCGGGAATAAAAAGAAGACTATAGGGCGGATGACCCATCAATTCGACGTTTTGAGTGTTTAAAAAGTCACTTGTTTGAGCCGATGTGTGAAGTGCTTCGTGCGCGAACAACTTTTGTTGGATTCGGCTCATCTTGAAAGACCCATACAGTCGACTGCTGTTTAGTTTCGGGCTCATATGCATAGATCCATGATTCATCACCTGTCACGATCTTATAGACGTCTTTTAAAGCACCGCGATTGAATTTTTTCAACATTTCTTTGCACCAATCGACACGAGCCTTTTTTTGCGCGATTGTCAAATTATGCGATATCCAACGCGAAAAAATCTTTTTGACGGCCAAATGTTCATGTTCATCTGAGTACATTTATCATTAAAAACGACAAGCTTTACGATACCAATGCCAGATTTGACATATCAACATTGGTGTTGCCATATCTCAAGACTTAAGTAGCAACCCTCGTATTTGCAATAACTACAAAACTTTTAGCAATTTGTAGGTCCACCACCATTGTCTATTACTGCTTTCAGGCGTCGTGGCATTGATGACACCAACGTTGATATACTCCTGGGGATATCTGCTCCCATGTGTTTGCCAGTGCTTGTTTCAACGATTGAGTATTATGAATCGGGTGTCATCTTTCCAAAACCAGCTGCTGCTATAGCTCCCCAAACCATCACGTTGCCACCACCGTGCTTGACATTTTTCTTTCGCCAGATTTTGGCTCGACCATAACTTCCAAATATTTTAAACTTCGATTCGTCTGTGAACAAAACCTTCGACCAGAAATCCATTCCCTTATCAATATGATTCCGAGCAAACTCAAGGCGAAGACGGCGGTTTTTTTCTGATATCAGCGGCTTTTTACGGTGTGTCTTGCTGAAAAGTTCGTTTATGTTCAGAGCTCTTTTGACGGTTCTTGTTTTGTTTCCGGATATATTAGCGATGTGATCGGCCAATTTCGGAGCACTAATTTTTGGATTTCGGTCAACTTCTTTCAAAATAGAACTTACTTCCCTCCTAGACAGCTTCTTTGGGCGGCCTGTTCGCGCTTTGCTTTCGTATGAATTGGTCTCGTTATAGTTTTTAATAATCGTCTGCACTGTTGCCCGACTTAAATCAACAATTTTTGCAATATCACCATAAGACTTATATTCTTTTCGTTGTTTCACATTTAATTATCTTATGTCAGAAGATATTTCTTTCCTTGATCCCATTTTATCATTTACCCAACTAGGAAAGCGTTAAATCACAAACTAAAATCTCAAATTTCATAGCTACTACGATACGCCAACGGAAAAATATGGAATAACGGGACTTTACAATTTTTTTTTCAGCGTTTGCTTTGTCTTCTTTAATCATTATATAATATTACATATTATGTACGCTGTATGTAGACTTTTGTCCAATTGCTTTTTGTTATTTTTCTATTTTATTTTTTTTTATAAAACAAATTAAGTTATTTAATTTGTTGTATTTTATGAATAAATATAGAACTAGAAGAAAACTGTATCATTACTTTTTTCATTTAATAGGTATTATATAGAAAATACGCAAATCTGCAGGTGTATGTAGACTTAAGACATTCACGTATATCCTTTATCAGCTCGATTAATTGTGTTCCTTGCAAAACTCTTTGAATGTTGGAACATTTGCTTCCGAAAACCTTATCAATCAGTTATTTACATTCTTTGGGAGAAGGTGGGTGGGTGAGTTTTATGAGAGGAAGATCGTACAATATAACCAATACAGTATTGATTTACTATGTTCATTACGTGCATATCTTATTTATTGAAGTCAATATTTATTTGCTTGTTCGTTTGTTTGCATGTATGTTATTCGCTGCCTTACCGTTCATCTCATTGCAATGAAATTTTGTGAATGTTCCAGCCTGAAACATACGATAGTTTTGGACCCGAAATGTGGCGCTGTTGCAAAAAATTGGTAGATTAAATTTTGCATATAAAGTTTAGTGACATATTTTAAAATCAATCAAATCGTCTTTGTCAAACATCTCCTATTGATTTTTTTTATATTCATGATTATACTGAAATTGAATCAGTTGGTTGCGCGACGGAGGGCCGAGATCTCAAAAATATTTTATGTTACTTAATATCTTCCAACACAATAAATGAAAAATAATTAAAGAATCTGGAAAAAACAGAAATTCTAAAAAATCCAGAAAGAATAAATAAATACAATAATTTCAAATTAAATACTGCACTTATTTCACGATATTCAGTTGCATTCTAAAAATATTTATTCTGATAATTTTTTGTGATACATAAAATAGTAATCAAATCTCAAGCAAAATGTCTAAGGACCAACTTGATGATGTAAGTAAATCTACTTTCTTTATTAAAAATGACAAAGTAGTATTAGTTATAAATTTTGTTTTTTTTTTTTCTAGATTGAATATCTTAAGCACAAAAAGGCGAAAACTTCGTTATGGATATGCTTTTTAATGCTTTCGAGAAACATCAATATTATAATCTCAAGGAGCTTGTGCTAATAATAAAACAACCTGTACATTATTTAAAGGAAATACTCAAGGAAATTTGTGATTATAATAGGGAGAATCCATATAAGAATATGTGGGAACTGAAGAAAGAGTATCGTTATTACATGACTGAAGAGGAGAAGAAGGAATACAAATAGTGAAAATATGACAAAGGAGACAAGGCAGGCGACAGCGAAACTCAAAAGGCAAAAAACAAAATTTACTAAAATTTTATAATACTATTATTGTAAAATGGATCACAATCTTTTTTTTAATTTAAAATTCAAGAAAATATCATATTTTTAAAAATAAATATTAAATTATCAACATTTTCTTAGTTATAATTAATCACAAGACATAAAAACCAGTAAAAAGAAGACTAACTTTGGCTATGCCGAAGTTGTAGTACTCTTCACATCCCTGGTTGGTGGATATGTGTAAGACACTTATAGTGTCCCAATTTCAGTTCCATAGTACAAAAAAACCAAAAAGTTTTTCTAATAAGAACATGAAAAATGTATCCATGTTTATATGGAAGGTACCCCGGTGGTCCCATATTCTTGAAATTTTCGTGGTTATTGGATATCGGTCTAAATTTCAAGTCGATAGTAAAAAAAAACAAAAATGTTTTTCATATAAGAACTTTAATTTGGATTTGTTTGTATGGGGGGTACGCCGTAGTGGTCCGATTCGGCTGATTCCGACAAATGTACTGCGTATGGTGAAAACAAAGTTTGATGTGAATAAAAACTTTTTATGTAATTTACATTATCAAAATTTGGAGTTTTCTACATGTGAGTTAATGTGGGACATCAAAATTATGCCATTCTGTTTTAAATTTATTAATAGATAATTTAAGACTAAAATATCCATTATTAATTTAAATATTTTTGATTTTAATGACCCCCACATGTGTAATAAATATCAGCATCTCCTCGACTTTGAATATACATATTATCACATGGTTAGTGTCGGATGCAGTTATCCTTCCTACAAACTGTAATTTTGGAAAAGTTGATTTCGCCATGTCCATTTGTCCATCCACTAACAACATTGTCGTAGCCAGGACTTCATCTTGGGGGGGAAGAATACTTATTTATTTTATTTTATTAAATTAGGAAAATTATCAAATAAAGTGCCTAATGCTAATAGAGAACTAGCTGCTAAGGCCAGTGGCGGCCTTTGGGGGTGGCGAGCAGGGCAACCGCCCGGGGCCTCGCGCACTCGCACAACAACTCAAGTAGAAAAATATTATATAACTCACGTCACGCCACTCGTGCTCTCGACAATGGAGCCAATATGCGTGAAACAAAAAGTGGTGTCCAGAAACGTATACTTGAAATTAAACCACTTGCTTATTTTTTACCCTGTGGAAGTCACAGCTGGAATCTGATCCTAGGAGACGCAGCATCGTCTTGTGCTCAATCAAAATCTTTTTTGGTTTGTTACAAAGGCTGTACACTCTGTTTGCTGGCTCAAGTCAGAGATGGGCTATTTTAAAATCCCATGTAAAATCTTTATCGCTAAAACCCCTTTACGAAACTAGGTGGGAATGCAGGGTAGAATCGGTGAAAGCTGTTAAATATTTAATAAGCGATATATGCGATGCTTTGAATGATTTAGCAGAACATACGACAGATTGTCTGTTGGTTAGTGAATGCCATTCTATAGAAAATGAAATAACTACATACGAGTTTATAATTTCTCTCGTCGTATGGTATGACATTCTTGCGAAGATAAATGTCATTAGTAAGATATGCCAGAGCGAAAAAATGCACCTAGGCGCATTTACTCAATGGCTTGATAATTATCGTGAAATCGGTTTCCAGTCATCCTTGGTAACAGCGAGAGAAATGGCTGATGAGAATGATATTAATACAAAGTTCAAAGTCGTGAGATGTAGATGTATGAAAATAAATTTTGATTACGATGGTGTAGACGAAGCTTCTGCATTATCTGCGGAAGATATTTTGAAAATACAGTTTTTTTATGTCATCAATGTGCGCACAGGTTGCCAACCTAAATTTGAGGCACTTAAGCATCATGGAAGCATATTTGGCTTCATGTATAGCATAAAAAAGTTAAAAGAAATGACTGACTGTGAACTTTTGAAGCAATGCAGCAACTTACAATTATCTCTAACAGTACGAGACAAATCTGATATTGATGGACACGAATTATATGAAGAACTGAATGTGTTTATTCGTGTATATGAAGGAAACGAATTATTATGATTTAATTAATGATTTTAGTCTTGGAAAAAGCCGCAAATATAATTTCTGAATCTCTGAATAATAAAAATAAAATAACTTGTTATCTTTGTGTTTATTAATTATTGTTAATTTCCAATAAAAAACTCTAAGCTCTAAATTTATTTATTAATAACATTTCATTTCTCGTCAAGTATCATCATTGAAACTAATTCCATAAAGACAAGGGCCTCGCAAAGATCTACCCGCCTGGAGCCCCGCAAAGGCTAAGACCGCCCCTGGCTAAGGCCTACGACTCTATGGTTACAATTATAGTTGTTTCCATGAAATTTAGATGACTCCTCCAGAAAAAGTTGTCCAAAAATAGCACTGTCGGTAGATTCTTTTTTAAATTGGGTTAATTTTGTGTTAAACGAAGAGTACCGTAGTTGACATGGTGAATTGTTTTGTTTTGTCCTCTGTTTCTGTGCTCTGTGGTAGTATTAGATTGTGCAGTTTCCAGAACGAAGCACATCGGCGGATGGTTGACATTACTTTGTATGACTCATATAGCCTTTGATTTATGGTCGGTAGTCCAGAACCAGAACACCAGCCGAAAATCTTCAGTCGTATTCCAATTTAGAGCGGATTATAGCTCTGGTAATATTAACCAATGTGTTTATATGGATACTTGAGAATTTGGAACTAAGAAATTTTATAATATTAAGTCTAGACTCTGAGCGTAACCTAAGTTGTGTAATACTGTAATAAAAGATATGGATAATTTAAGGACCTCGTGGCGAAAAGTAGACGAAATCATGCTTGCTTTCGGAATTTCTCCTTTACATTCATGGATACGACGTATAGAGTGTATGCTACACTTCGCGTATCGAATGGAAGTGAAGTGATGTGTACGTGGCGAAGAAAACAAGGAGAAGATGAGAAAGAAGAAGAAATACATCTAAAATAGATAAAGGAAAATGTAGGTCTTTTAATTGATGTGCCAAAACAAAAACCTGGCACTACAAATGTTAGTAACACGGCGAGAAGATTTTTTGAAGATCCTGAAATAACGTTAGACATAACAGGCATATATGTAAATCTTTTAAAAAAGTTTCATACTAAAAGCTCAAGAATCGAGAAACAAAAATGCAAGAAATTGTCGTGAACTATTCACTAGAAATACACCAAGAATTGAAAATAACACAGATTTGTTGCACAGATTGCTTACATTATTAACAGACCCCTTTATATGCAGTTTGCAGAAAGCGATTTAAACAATCGGCAACTAATGAAGTTATTGAATGTGACGAAGATATTGACTTCGACAAATTTTTATTTAGTTTCTTGTCACTTTTCTTATATTAATATGGACTTCAAATTATTTAAGGTTATTTTCAAGTTAACAGATTTCGAAGGTATCCCCTCAAACCAACTGTTTTATTTTCTATCCAACCGATTTCTGTAAAGCAAAAATGTTCCTTCCAACTATATACAATAATAATAATTATAAATCCGATTCTAATGAAAATTATGAGCCAAAGACGGAACTATGCCAAAATTTCCCGACATATTGGGAAAGTAATTTGTTTTTTTGGCATCAGATAACTTAATTGTATTTTTCCACAGCCAACGACACACTTACACCGCAAATCATATATGTTTTTGACAACTGATCTGACAAGACTTGCATGATCCGGTTGATTATAAGCAGTAGTTTCTGGTTGGTGTCCTATGAAATATGTAAAGTGAAAAGCATCATTTTCGGCCTCTTTTTTAATTTTTTACTTTCGAAAAGATTACAATGCTGTTCAAGCAAGGCAATTTTGATGTTGAAGTTCTAGAAAGCCAATTAAATCTGATGAAGGCAAAATAAATGTATTAATTCATGCAAATCAGCGAAAAACTACTTATGACATCGCTGAAATTTATTGAATTTGACCGTTCATGATCATTTGAAACGCCTAAGTTTAAACTCAAAGCGCGGCATATGAGTTCCCCATATTATTACGGAAAGTAAATTGTTCCGTTTCGTTGACGCCTATGATTTGCTTCTCAAACTCTAAGAAAATTTTGAAGGGCATCATCCCTGGGGATGTGAAATGGGTTGTCCGCAACAATGTTAAACGCAAGAGATCATCTAGTAGAAAAGATTAACTGGCTTAAAGCACTACGATATTAATTAAAAAATTTGGTGGAATTTCATAGGAATCGTTTTTTTTACCTTCTACCGCACAACACACAATTGAATGATTAACTTTAAAAGAAAAGGCCAGAATTGATCAAAATAAAATGTATAGTGTTCCACCACGATAATTCGAGACCTCATACAAGTTTGGTAACTCTCTAAAAGCTTTTTCAGTTTCAATGGGATATACTGCCACACCCATAAACGGATTCAGACGATAATATACAGATTTTTACTTAGAATCAGTGGACGTTGTTGTTCAAATCAGATCTCATCAGGTGAAAACTTGAAAACAATTATATTATGTGGAATGCAAAATATACCGTTAAGAGGTCACAGAGATGACGACAATTTAGAATCGAAACATTCTTACCTAAAAGGAAACTTTAGAAAACATTGCTCACCATTTTGTACAGGCGTTTGAGAACATTAACCTATATCTCTATTACATTGTGCTGGGGCAACCATACGATGGCGGAGGAAATATGAGTGATATTCAGCCTTAGCCTTTTTTACCCACTGTGCAATCCACCGACTCAACTTAGCTAGAACAGCGTGCACCGTACACAGCATATGAAATGATATGGGAGTAATCACATGTCTGGCAACATTCTTTCGTGAGTCTGCCCAACGAATACATCTTTTTAAATCACAATTTGCGGATTTCAAACAAATAGATTAATTAATATTCTTGCAGATCATTATCAGCTTTCAATATACGTACGTGTATATACCTTTTATAGATTATTTTACAAATGAAATGTCATCAAGGTTCCCTTGCACTCAACTGCAAAGAATTGGACAGTTACAAAAATCATAACTTTTGTGGCCAAGATATAGAGGAGGTTTTGCAAGGTGCTGAAGAACTTAAAAAGAAACTTCCTTGGTTTTTAGCTAAAAAGAATGAGTTCAAAATTTGGCAAAAAATTATAGAAAATATTCCAAAATCTCCAGCGGCTGCATAAAAAAGAGCAAAGTAAAACTCTGTGTCAATTGTTGTGCAATCCAGAGCGATCTTTCTTTCTCTACCTTACGCTGACTAAAAGCATCAAAAATGATCATTTTCACTAGGAAACATGGCATGTATCTATATCTGTCTAACATGCAATTTTTATAATCTTCACGCAGTGAATAGTATTATATTATGCCCATACATACAGATGTATTTATGTATGTCCACATGTATTATAATTCGGGGATTCCTCCTTTTTTATTTTACTTTTATGTGCTGCGTGTTATTTTTTTTTTTTCATTCATTCTTTGTGTGAAATTTGATCAATCAACACCTAGTTTGTGAAAGTGTCTCGCAGTTAAAGGCTACACCGTCAAAAAGAGCAAGAAACCTGAAAGATAGATCCAAGGGGTCACTCGACATGAGTCGGTGGGTGTTGATTTGAGACTCATAAAAGCACATAGTGCTGTTGTAGGTCTATGACCTAAAAACAAATTGTAACTCCGAATTTTTAAATACACTTAGTGCAGTTCTAGGGAAGCAATTATTTTAATTTAGTTACTAGCAGACCTGTCGCAAGATCGTTAGGGTGTGCTTCAATACGGGATAGATATTTTCTGGTGAATCTGCCAATTTCGTCTTTTATCCATAGAACATGAAGATCCTCTGTGTATGGTTGTATTTCCGATATATCAAGGTGCATTCACTAATCAACGAAGAAGCATTGATTGGCATCTCTGGTTCAATATTAGAGTGCGAAGCAGAGTAGGGCTCTGTATTCCATATGTCCAAACTGTCTTGTAAAGTAGATAAGCACCAGGTATTTGGCGGTGTACTCTTAGGGAATGGTTTCGTTGTTTAGAGAGACAGGAGGACAACTCCGACGCCTAAGCGTGAATGTAATATGCGTTGATTTGTCGGTGTTTACCGTGATGTTTAACGTTTCAGCCAAGGTTCAATTAGTAAAAGCTGACGCTGTTATAGTGCAAATGTATCGAGAAGATCGTCAGCTGTAGCTAAAAACGCAGTGTCATCCACATATGTATGTATGTAGCAACCAGCATGTTGTTATTCCTTATAATTGGAAAGTCTGATGTATATGCATTAGAGTATAGGATTGATACCAGTATGCTACCGTGGGGAACTCCAAATCCTATGCATTTCATCTCAGACTCCGCGTCCTTGTATTTGTCATAAAATATTATATTTTCTAAATATGAGTTTAAAAAAAGAAAGAATGGAGCTAGTAACAATTTTTTTTAATTTGAAAAGTAGACCGGGAAGCCAAACGCAGACAAATGTCTGCTTAATGTCCAAAAAGACTGTCGAGCTTTTCTCAAAAGTGTCCAAAATACATTCAGACACTTGCTGACACTGTTCAGGGCATCTCCGGAAATCGTATTGATGTTCCGGTATCACTCGCTTATCATCCAGTATAGACAGCACTCTCAACAAAAATATTCTTTTGAATATTTTCGAGATTATCGCCAACAAACTGATTGGACGATAAGAGCCAAGGAATTCTTCAGGTTTACCAGGTTTTGGAATCATGATAATCTCTGCAGATTTCCAAGTTTTTCAATAAAATACATATCTTATTTGATTTAAGAATAAAAACACTTTTGCCTCTTGGCATTTATTAGTTTAAATCATCAAAATAAATATAATAATAATAAAAAATTATAATATTTATATAGTATTATATTTTAAAACGTATTTGTTTATACATACATGTATGCATTAATTATATAAAATATATTGAATAAATCCTAAAAATAAAACAATAAAAAAATACATAGTATAAAATATAAATAAAAAATATTATCCTGCACTTCCAAGTGCATATTTTTTTTAAATTAAAACAAAATAAAAAAAAATTATTAGTCGTCTAAAAAAATATACATTTTGTTTATTATTTTATTAAACATATATATATTTTATTTTTTTATTTTGAATTGTTGAATTATGAATTGTTCATACAATTATAAAAGGCATTTATAAGAAATACAAACAATATATGTATATATATATAAATATTTTTATAGATTTGCTCTCAATCTAAGAATTTTTAGTTAAATTTTTGCGCATATAAATCGAATTCGAAAATATATATGTAATTAAGTATAAGTATATGTATACGTAAACATGTATTAACATTTTATAGTACTTTTTAATATATATATATATGTATATTACAATAGATCAGATTAATCACTTCATATTATATGTGTAAATAGTTTTTCTTTTTCTTGTTTTCCGAATTCGATTTCAATTTCTATTTAATTTTCTATATTTTTGATAAGCCTGCTTGCACACGATAGTACAATAGTAGTAGTTGTAGTGCTAATCAATGTGGTGTGAAGCTAAATAAATAACTGATCTGGTGATCTTATCCGGTTATTAACCCGAGATGTATGTAGTGGTAGTAATAGTAATCTCATGATTAAAGTTGACCACAAAACTCATCATAATTCAGTACAATAATATAAAAATGTTAAAGAAGTTTCTTGTTTTTTATTTTTATTATATTCTTATTTTTTCTTATTTTTTAAATATTTAGAATTTGTTTGTTTCTTAAAGTTTATAGTCTCAAACGACAGATAAATAAATATTATTACTTATTATATTCTTATCTTTTTCTTTTACATTTGAGACTGGTTGGTTTTCTCATCTCATCTCTTCTTTTTATTTGTTTTTTTTTTTTTTTTTCAATAATTTAATATATTTATTTATTTATTTTTTTTTTTTTATTCAATTTTTGATTTTTGATTACATTTCATTGATTCAATTTAATTTAATTTAATTTCTATTTGTTAATTCTATGTTAAATTTATTTATGTAATTTAATTTTTTATCTGTTTATTTTTTAATTTTTTTTTTATTTTCATTTTCTTTAGATTGTTTGTTTTTTTTCAATATTTTTCATAATGAAATTTTCTTGTTTTTTTTCACACTTCACACATTATTTTAAATGGTATTATTACTTTAATCTGATGTTGTTCAGTAAGGGATGCAGCATTGAAGACCCCAAAGGTAAGAAAAGGAAAGCAAAGTATATATATATATTATATATCTACACCCACCTCAGTATTAGATTAATGGAAATCGTTTGTCTACAAACTGGTAAACAAATTGATTCAGACAGACACCGAGACTTGACCATTTATTTAATGGCATAAACAAAGCAACCATTGCAAACCCTCATTCCTCAAGGTAGAAAACTGTAATTTTGCACAGAGTCCTACCACCACATCAGATAAGATCAATCAGTAATCCATCCAACCCATCTATATACATATGTAATTATTCAGTGTGCTTTGATGAGACCAAAATTCTTCTATTCTTGCTTTTTGTTTTCATGTTTAACGCACCCTTACATTATTGCTTAAAAGAACCTTCACTTTCTATTGTATTTTATCTCTTGTCTATCAGTATTCACACAACATCATGCACTTAAGTAATACATACATATTTACTTGATAAAAACTCTTTATTGTTTTGTTTTTTCTATTTGTGTTTATCATTTTAACAAGTTTTTTTTTATTATTATTATTATATTTATTATTGTTATTGTTACTATTACGTGTAAGTGAATTCAGTTAATAAATAATTCCCTGATACAAAATGTCTCTCAAAAGGCAAATATTATTTCAATTTAAAAATATTTTTCAAACACATTAAATGATCCTGACGACATTAAAAATCAACATGAATGGCACAAATACATATCTGCATAAAATTGTCAATTGATCAATTATCTATAATAATGTAATAATATATGTAGTATAATCATAATGAATGAGAAGTTCTCTGTTTCAAAGTTGAATTAACAAGTTTCTTGTTATTTTTATATCCTGTACCCCATTATCTTCTACTATGATTATTGCAACTATCAAAATAAGTAGAGGAAATATGATCCAATTATGATGTATGTACGTGTGTATGAGAAAACGATAATTGCGAAATGTAATGAAATATTATACTAATTTGCTTGTTTTTTTTTTTTGCCATTTTTACATTAATTTCTTTAAAACTACATTGCATACATTGAATACATTTCTTTTCTTCTTCAGTACAGTACAGAGTATCCCATTTATTTTATTTACAATATTTGATGATGTATTGAGTAAAATATTTTTATTCTTATTGTTTTTTTTTAAATTAATTCATCATACTATTTTTTTTTTTTTAATGTGTTTTGCTAAAAATGCTTACCAATTGCTTTTCTTTACTTTGATTTATTGCTATTTGTTTTTATATAAGGCATTTCAATTTGACTTTTATACCTTTCACACAGTTTTTCTTTTGTTTCCATGAGATTTGTAGTATTTAAGATCATTGGGATGAAACCTTTTCAACCAACAGTGAGTTCTATTGTATGAGAGACCTTGCCAGATGATTTTTAGACTGCGTCAGCAATCTTTCGTTGCATCTGTGACTGCTGATTAATAAACTATTTTATAATTGATCAGTCGAATTCTAAGCTGCATAAAAAAATTCAACTCGAGATATGCATCCAACGTCACTTAAAGTTATTACAAGAGAACACAAAGAATATGTATAACAAAAATCGGAGACTGATTGAATGCAACAAAAGTACTGAAAAATAACAACTTTTAATATGAGTAACATATAGCGTTTATTTAGTCAAAATTGCCCTACACAATCAGTCGAAATTGGTGGTAAAATTTTCCAATCATCTAGCGCTCCGGAACAGCTTGTTTAATAAGAAATCAGAACGATTGGAGGATTTTAGTTAGGTATATATTCTGTTATTCATAAGTTTTCATAAGACATCATCAGATTGGTGTAATCTAACTTGAATACATGCGTTATTAAATAATAAACACATCACATCATAAACTTCTCATAACCCTTTGTTAGAGATCCTTAAACGCTTTCTTTTCTAATAAAAAATTGTGTTAAATTGACTATTGATCGTAAATTGACTATTGACTATTTTAAGCATATGTACTTATACGGAACTTTATTGTATGGCATAACACCTGAAAAAATGTCAATTCAAATGAATATTAAGAGAAGAATGTGACAAAGCAACCAAACAATCAATTTATAAGCAACCGCTCTGGGCACAAAAAACTTCATCCGGCGACTTCACCATAATGACGTTTGGGTAGATACACGGAAGCCACAACGGACATACGTGCACAGTTTCTGACAAAGTTAACATTTTTCCGTGTCAAGTGAACTAAACGTCACCACTGTCCCACAACGTGTATGAGTTCGCAACATACACAGGCAACCGACGAGGATTTAAACACAACAACAGCGAACACGAACGGTTTGATATTTTTATTTTTTTTTTTTTTTTTTTTGAAAGAGTCAAATGTGATTAAGGCTAGTTGAGCGGATGTATAAATAAATAATATAAAGATAGTAATTACACCTGTATATTATTTAGACTTTAAATCATCTTCCAATTTGTAGCCATACAGTCTCATCAATATTTTAAAGTCGGGGGTTTAATGTTGTCTAATTTGATTAATAAAAATAATAAAGAAATAATAGTTGTATTGTAATGGGCGCAGCATACAATTAATATTTTCTGTGTGTGAAAGGTATAACGACGAAAACATCGTTACATAGTCGTTGTATAAATTGATAACATATTATTATTATTTTTTTTTTTTTTTTATGTAATTTGGTTTTTATCTTTCTTAACGATCAATCATTCTATTCTAATTTTTTTCTATTTTAATATATCTCGTACATCTCTTTGTTGTGTACTTTTGTAAATTTATTTTTTTTATTTTCATAATTTAATTAAATAATACAATTAATTAAGTATTATTGTTATATATGTACTACTTTATGATGATATTTAGATAGATAGAGTCGTGCAATTTTGTTGATTGTACTATGTGTGTGTATGATAAGCTGCTGATTGTGTTTAAAAAAAATATCTAAATATGTATGTTTTGCATGTTTATAGCGCGCTATAATTTCATCTTATATTATTTACAGTTACAAACAAAATTTTACATTTTACTCGCCTAAAGTAGTCAAAGTAATTAATTTAAATAAAATTACAAAAAAAAAAAAAAAAAAAAAAAAAACATTTAAAGTTCTCTATAATAAAAATTTTATATTAATTTTTATGGATTGTAACTAATAATTATAATGTTTTTATCTCTTTGTTTTTTTTTATTATTTTTTTTTTTTATATCTTCTATTTAATTTTAAATTTATGTATTTTAGATTTGTTTTTATTTTGTTTGTTTCATAAAATTTTCTTTTTTATATTATAAAATATATATATATACTCGTATATATATATAAGTATATATATTTTCTTTTATTTAATATAATTTACTTTATATTTATTTACACCTTGTTTTTTGCCTACTTAAAAGCTGAGTATGGTAATATCTTAGGCGATTGTTGTTGTTTATTAATTAGTTGATTTTTTCATTAGTTAGTTAGTTAGTTACTTGGTTGATTGGTTAATTGGTTGGTTATTTTGTTAATTGATTGATGGATTGCTTTTTAATGGCTATTTGTTTAATTGGTTACTTTGTTCTGTTCTATTGTGATCTGTTCTACTATAGTAGCTGCTAAGTATATATATACTTCTTAATTTCATTCTATGTTTAAATAAAACTAGTCCAGGTCCATGTTCATGTCCATGTCCATATGTTCATACATACAACTGACTAACAAACAACAAACATCTTTGCGACTACAATGATGACAGCTGACTAACTCAGCTCATCATCATATCTCCCCCGCCACTCCACAAAAAAAAACACGCAATTTGAATATAGAAAAAAAAACCTAGTAGCGCCTAGCTAATGACTACAACAAAATATGACTGTTGATTTTTTTTATTTTCTTTTTGTTTGTA
Source organism: Amiota mariae (assembly GCA_035041805.1). NCBI lineage: Eukaryota > Metazoa > Arthropoda > Insecta > Diptera > Drosophilidae > Amiota > Amiota mariae. The sequence goes on along the minus strand of JAWNKV010000647.1, from coordinate 43,549 downwards.
TTTTTACAAAGGCTACTCCTTTCCAAACTCCCTCTTTCCCGCCTCCATCTCCTTCTCATCATTCTACCCCTCTTTCTATTCGCTGACAATGACGATTTATGATTTTGTTACGTAAAATTAAAAAAAAAATATGCAAATGCACAAACAACTTGTGCAGTCTGTGTAATCTATTGATGCAAATTTGTTTACAAAATTTTACATTTTTTCTTTTTGCAAGTACAAAACCTAAAATAATATTTTTATATCAATTTTAGTAATTATTTCATTCATTATCATTTCTATTTCTCATCTCAACTCATCTCAACTCAATTTATCTTCATCATTCATATTTCCATCCTTCATCCTTTATTCATTTCTTTAACAATTCCACATGGAATAGTGCTATTGTCTCTCTTATACATTTACTTACCTAATATGTATGTATATAATTATAAATATATATATATATATATATTTATTTCTTTTTAATCACTATTATCATTTTGTTTTGTTTTGTTTTGTTTTGTTTGTTACTTAAGACTGTTTGTAGTAATAGGACTCAAAGTTTTATTGTTATTGTTTTGTTTTGTAATTTTTTTTTGTTTTCTTTTTTTTTTTTTTTTTGTTTCTGATGATTTTGAATCTGTTTCTTCTTATTGCTTCTTTGTATCTTTGTTTATTTATTTGTTTTTTGATTTATTGGGTTATTGATTTATGTATTATGATCGCGATTGATTTTGATGATGATGTTGTTCTTTTGAAGGCATCTCTATATGTAAAATCAGTCCTAAATTTCAACCCAACGTGCCAAATTTCTGGCAACTAATTCCTTATTAATGAAGATAACATTCTGCAAATAAAACGGGAAAAAAGAAAATTGTTAATATTGAAATTGAGAACATTTGTAATTGATGATTCAAATTTCAATTTCAATAATGTAAAGTTGTGTTTGTGGAATAAACCATCCATCATCCACCACTTACAAGAAAAATATCTATCTTCTTCCTCTATGATATCAACAAAGTGATAAAAGAGAAGATAGATAAAACTTACTCCATCTGGTCACATATCTTTGTATGTATCAATTTAAATATCAACAAAGACAAATTAAATACAATTTAAAAATAAAAAATAAAAATAAAAAGAATTAAAATGAAAAATCCAGCGGAGCAATTTAGTAAGGCAAATGTACAGGATGATGACAGCCTGTCTGTCTGTCTGTCTGTCGTTTACATGCATACATTACCCGCATTCGAAACGACACATTTTTCTTGCTGTTGTCTTGACGTTACAACGACATCTTTAACTGTTGGAAAGCAAACAAACAAGACAACATTTGTGTATCTAAATAACATCAATCAGAAGAACACAACACAACAAACAAACAAACAAAATTGGATTTATTGTGTTGCTTGTTGGTTGGTTAATTGCACAAATTATTATCTCTTTGATGCCTCTGTTGCCGCTGGCTATATTGTCTATGGCCAAGCAAGCTACTTGTTGCTCTTCTCAGTTAGCAATATGACCGAGCAGCAAGCACCAAGAAGCTTCTGCCACATAAACCAATTATGTATATTTGCCATAATAATGAATATTTGAATATTTGCAAATATCAATACATCATCATGCAAAATGGCGAAACCGAACGAAGTTTGGTTTCACACAAAATGCATATCAGTATTTTATTGATCAGCTCCACATTGCCAGTTGGAGCAGAATACTCACATTTGGACCTAAAGTAGCAAATAGATAGACTTCTGGTATATTCTCGCTGTTATAGCCAGCGACTTGTGCCTGCAACACAATGCCTTTTGTAAGGTTGCTTAAAATATCTACGGCATCTTGGGTCCAATGTGATCCTGCAACGAGAAAAAATGTTTATCATAATTAATAAATAATCATCATTATAATCAATAATAATAACTATAAAGTAATTAAAAACACCTAAGGATGAAACAAATAATGTTTCAGTTTATCAGCTACTGGATGAACTGATGACAAATTTTTAACAATCGGAAATCATTTTTTAAATTTAAGTTATTTAATTTTATAACGTAGAACTCTTGCGATAAAAATAAGATAAACAATTTATGAAGTTACATACGTTTGATTCATCATAATTTGAAGGTAATATGTTCTTTCAGATCTACGAGTATGTATATGACATTGGCTATTGGCTATATTAATACATACTTATATGATAATAGAAACTTATAATTGCAAAGCAAAAGGGAAGTTAAATTGATTATGTACATATATGTGTATGTATGCTAGTTACAATACTCATGTCTTTAACAAACACATTTATCACTCAATATGTCACGAGATTAACTACTAAAATATGAATTTTGTTCATCGCTATCAAAGCACAGCATTTGATTCTAATATTTTTGACCGAAACATTTGTGTGATGTCTGCCAACAAGTATTTATTAGATGCATAAAGCCATCTACCTCCAGAAAACACACTATGTGTTTCGATTCAAATTTCAATTCGTACAATTATGACATCGTAGACATTTTTTAGAGGCAAAAAGTCCATTCATTGTCTTGTTGATATAAAAAGATTAATTTTCTTTTACATTTAGAACTGTTGTCTTTGTTCAAAGTCATCAGTAAAGGTGTGTAGTTTTTGCTTTCCTTTCTCAAGACATTCGTTGACAAATAAAATTCCTTGCGCTTTTTTGATCGCTTTCACCTTTTGGCATCCACTCACTGAGCTGATAAACGATGTAATTATGGAGTATAGTGGCGGATCCATGTTTCATCTATCGTCATCATCCATCGATGCAAATAATACTGTTTATTCAATGGTTTAACAGCTCCAAATATCAATGACGCATTGCCGTTCCTCTGATCCAATGTAAGCAAGAGCAGCTCCCACTGACTATGATGTCGATTCTCATGTAAAAAAAAGTATATACACTTCTTTAAGGTATCACCTTAAGTATTGGCCTTGTCAGACCAAGACAAAAAGTTGCTTTTTATGAAAGCAGCTTCAAAATTCTACAACAACAACAGGCAAATTTCCAAATTGCAGGGTTGCTTTGGTTTAGCTTTTGTTCAGCTTCCAAACAAAAAGTGAAGTTGAAGCTAAGCAGGGCTGGAAAAATACTGTCAGTGTGGCCAAGTTTTTGATCATTTCCACCTTTTTTTGTGGTCATTCTCGACATTAAACACCTGATCATTGCAGAAAACAATTTAAAGAAAATTTTAAATTGTAATTTTTTTTCAAATATTAATAATTATTTTATTAGCAGGAATGAAAAGGGCTACTGCAAGAATTATTTGCATACAATGCAAATTGTTTTCCATTTTAATTTCTCACAATTAGCCACAACGTTCCATTTGCGTTCCGAAAAGCGAAAGCGATGTGTGAACGGCAGCTTCAAAATTGTTCGCTTTTGTTTGATGTGACTTGTGCATATATCATACAATTTCACTTTACAGTCTTCTTAAAATAATTTTGTACATTTTTGTGATGTTTCCTGAAATAACCTTCGAATTCAGACGACCAGAGCGCGCAGCATCAATAATCGATGGATGTGTGTGCGCGATCATGTTTAAACTTAACTCAGTAAACCAACGTGCGACAGTTGATTTCAATGGAACTGAGTTCCTACAACATTTATGTTCATCATTGGGTGAGATTGATTTGTTCTATAACAAGTTATTAGAATGACAAAATTTTTGTGCAATAATGAAAAGATGCATAACGCTCTACTAAAAATTTTAATGATGAAATCATAGAAACACCAATATTTAAGTGCCTCATAAATTGAGTGAAAAAAATTTAATTCAAGTAATAAATTTTGTAACGCAACAAAATCAAACCTTTTTTGAAACGATTTCTAACAGGTGATAAAAAATGAATACAAAATACGAAACTGTTGTGCGAAAGTGGTATTGGTCGAAGCGGCATGAAGCTCCACAAACAGTAGTAAAGTCATAAGTGACGGCAAAGAAGGTGATGCTGAGTGTTTGGTGGGAATGGAATTGTATCATCCATCATGAACTGCTACCGTCTGGCCAAATCAATGATTTGAATGAGGTTTTAGAAAAAGAAAACTAAATTAACATTTCTAAAGGCTTTCAGGACTGGAAACGAGAGCAAAGGAGCTAGAAGTCATTAAGTGGGCGAATGAGCCTGGTTGTACTGTCGCTATGACACTCTAACCTTGCTACCCCAACCGAAACAGACTTCACAACACAAGCATTCGAATAATGACGGAAATCTTAACGGAGGCACTGTACAATTGTGCTGATGGCCCAAATGGTACACGTTCAACAACAAGATTTCTGTCAAAGCCGTGAAGATGTAGAAGAATCAGAAAGTATTCAACACCCCTCTGTGGCTTCCGTCTTCTTGGCACCCGTTCTTTAGTTTGGCAAAGTTGCCACTAGGTAAACCAAAACCTTAAATTGTTTTGAAATTTTGTGTCATTAATTGAAGGATGTTGATATAGAACTTTCTAAAAAATATATATTTCTATCGGAATCTATGTTGCAGCAACATCAGAGCTTATCAAGTGATTTGATGTTTAATGTTTCTGTGAAGGTAAGTTAAAAATGAAATAAATAAATAATTTACCAATTGGTTCTATGTTCGACAACATGCATTCTGATGCTTGGAATGGAACTCCCATAAAATCCGAACGTATTTGACGTAACTCATTGAATGGAACATTCATGTAGCCGCCAAAATCTAAGAACTTAACAAGACAATGCTGCTTATCTTCGACATCTTGATCCATAATTTGGACACGATACCAAATCCCATTAACGGGCAAAACGCAAACGGCGCTTATTTCCATACTTGGCAACAATGGTGCTTCACCGCTTGTATAGCTATCATAGAGGCCTTTCTGTAGCAATGGCAATGATGGATGCGATGGATGCAATGGATGTTGCACAAAGATATGTGAACCCGTCATAACAGTAGTAACAACAACATCATTGTTAATGCCTTCGATCAATTTGAGCTGCAAAGCAAAAAAAAAAAAAAACACATAATTAGAAATTTGAAAATGAGAACTGTGTACCAGTGTCCTAGTGACCATGGTATGTTTAACACTTACGCGCAAGTTGAATTCACTTTCTGAGGATAGAGGAACTACGGTCTGTGGTAATGCATAATGAATGCGTTGCATTGTAAAATTGGGATAACGTCTCGCTGGCAGACGTGAACGTATCATAGCTAAAGCACCATTTATTTCTGTCTCTGCTCCTTCAACTGTACAAATGCGTACTTTATGAATCGGACGATTCTTGTTGAGTGACACACTAGCCGATGTCTTTGCCTTGATTTGATTAATAAACGACCGTTTGCGTCCATACAGGTGTCCGATTAGATTTGTTGGAAAGAAGAACTCATATTTGGTCTTGCCGCGTGTCGCTTCCGAGCGTGGCAGACTGGAGCCTTTGCCCGAATCGCCAGATTGCTCACTGCACAAACTTAACGATGGACTGGCCGAATCAACATTACGCTTTTGATTAACATTTGTAACATCATCCAGATTTGTTTGCTCAATTTTATTCGACAATTTTGAATTTGTATTACTCTGTTGCTGTTGCTGTTGTTGTGGTTGTTTCTGATTCTGATTCAATGATAATAAAACCTTGTCATTTTCCAATGTTCCTGTGGTGGCAGTAAGTGCTGACAATGCTGATGCCGGTGTTGGTGGTTTTGGTGTTTGTGTTAGTGTTGTTGTTGTTTTTGCTGGTGTCACCACTTCTGCAACAGCATCACGTTCCTCAATAGTTTCACAATTATTATTATTGTTGTTATTATTTTGCTCGCATTCCTTTGTTGTGTATTTATTTTCCAAAAATGAATTCTCTGGTGATATTTTTGGTGTACGGGTTGCCTTGATTACGACGGGTTCATTGGTCTTTGCCGATATTGTACGTGCATAAAATGAAGTGCGATTATTAATGGAATCTGGTAAATCAACTGGCGATGATAAATTCTCAAAATCCTCATCAATTGAACGTAATAGTTTCTGTTCGGCATCTTGTATTTTTATCTTTAGTATTTCCGAATCAACTTGTTGCTGCTGCTGTTGTTGTTTACCAGACGATGAACGACCATTGTTTTGTATCTTTATTGGTGCCGATTTGCCAAATAGTTTTGTAGTTGGACTTTCTTCATCTGGCGTTGTGGTGTTTCCATTAATATTCATTGAGATGCTAGAAACAGCGATACCATTTGGTAATTTGCCATTCTGTATTACACCACCGTTGGCATGACTCTTTTGTATGACTGCTGTATCATCCGATGATGATAACAATAATGATGATGGAGAATCCTCTTTTTTCAGGTTATTATTGCTATAGGCGCCGCCACCACCCCCCTTGGCATCGTCGTCATTATCTAAACGATTTTTATTTCTACGTCGAAACCAAAAGACCCCAAGAATAAATGCTACACCGGGCAGTGACAGATATAATAATGGACGACCAGATACCATTTTCGCTGAATATTGAATAATCTGAAATTTGAAAAAACATCGAACATCAATATACGTATGTATTTACAATATTATTTTATTAATTATAAATTAAATTGTGTCTCATTGTTCGTTCATTCGTTTGTTCAATCTCTCAATTGTTCGTGCAAAGACTTTGTTTTACACATGAGATAAGCTTATCACAGATATTGGTCGGGATCATATATTATATAGTGTATAGTTTACACATTTTTTTTTTTTTAGCACATGAGACAGACAATAAATCCCAACAACAACAACAACAGAACACATAATCAATTTGAAATGAATTAACTTTACACATTCAACAAACAAATAAAGTAAATAAAACAAAAGGTAAAAAGGATGAGAGGAAATGAGAAATTTTTAATTAAAAAAAAAAGAAGAATAATAAATAGAAAAACGAATAACGAAAATCAATAGATTATCATCTCATATCACGTGCTCTTTATCTCAATATACATACTATGCAAAAATAATACATAATAGTATTATGTGATGATGATGATGATGATGACGATGATATTTTTAAATGTCAAAATTGCCGTGTGACTAGCGAGTGAATGACTGACTGTCTAACTGACTGACTGACTTATTGATCACTCACTATTCCATCCTTCATAGCACAAACGTTCATCTATGTCTATTTACCCCTACCCAACCAAACCCTACCCTACCCTATAGACTACTATACACTATTGTAAAACGCAACAAAAAGAAAATAAATTGAGTTACATGAACGAGAGCAACAGTCTGTTTTTCTTTTTAAAATAGAAAATAAATTAAAATTAAAACAAAATAAAACAACAAAAAAATGCTGTTCTTACACTCTTAGTTCTTTTCTCTTCTACAATACTTTGTCTCTTTTACTGACTGCCCTTCTACCTTTTCTCTTCCTTTCACTCTTGACCATCATTATCTTTTTTAACTTGAGGTGTTTTTTTGTTATTGCACATTCATTGTAAGTGTTATTATCACATCACACATCATATCAGCAGTACCTTACATTACACCATCACGTTGCTTTTTTACTCATTCACTCTCCTACTCTCTCCCTCTCTTTATCAATATACCTATCTATCTATCTATCTTTCTTACTCTCTTCCTTCTCTTTCAGTTTTATGCCTTCCACCACCACCACCCCACCATTACCTTCAACAAATCTGTCATTAAGTTCTTGTGCTGAAAGAAGGAGCTCACTCAGGGTATAGGCATGGATGGGTGGGTGTTTGTATATTGAATTGTAGTTGGATTGTCAATATTATTTTTCTATTTTTTTTTTATTTTGTTTATTATTTTATTTAAATAAAAACACCGTTGATAGATGTCCGACCGTATGTGCTACTATCTGATATTCTCATATTCACTTATGTACATACATATATTCTTAGACCCTCACAATACAAACAAACAAATGAAAAAAGAACAGACGGCGGCGCTAAAACATACAATTCAAATTAATAGAGAATTATTTTTGATATTTTTTATTTTCAAAACTACAGATCGATTGTCCTAATTATTAAACTTTTCTTTTTTCTTTTCTATCGACGATATTACAATCAAACTGCGAAATTATACAGTTAAATTGTAACGATAAAAACACACGACTATTATATATACATATACATATGTGCATATATCCACAGGTGGTTTCGATCGATCGTTTGACTGGTGGTCAATATATTTAAATCAAATGCACACATCATAGAAGATTTCATCACAACACCATCATCAATCAGTGGACGCCATATAACAAATATGTATGAATTTCTTTTTATTAAGAGAAATCTGATACATTTTTTTTTTTTTTACATTGACTGCCCTTGCCATTTCTTATTGTACTATATGGTAATTATCAGTAGATTAGATCCTCCTTTTTTAAACACACTAACTCGGATTAAAACATTGGCATTTGAACCATTTATCAAGGGAGATACACCAACCAACCATAACAACGCACACACACCGAAATGAAGGGGGTAGAATCTACTAAGAAACTACCAAAATAGATGAACGATAATAGATATTTAAGTACATAATATTGATGATATATAAATAGAAATACCACAAAACAACAAAAGAAAAATAGAATAGAAGGAAAATAAAGGAAAAGAAACGAAATCAAACGAAAAGAAGAAACACCTTTCACCAAATGAATATAAAAAACAAATCCAAAATATGTATTAACAACTTCAGCTTCACTAACAATTTTATACCCTACACCCACGCACACACACACACACATTCATAGTGTATGGAATCAGTAGTTATTATTATAGTGATCCAATATCATCATCCTATTATAGAAAGTTTCGAAAATTACAATCACTTATATACTTTATTTTATCTAGAAATTATAAGTTATAATAATCCGATTATATATTCTGTTGTTACTACCCACAAATGTTGTATCCACTTTAAGGAGTTCCTATTCTATATAATTTTCTTTCTTTGTTTCTACATATACTTATTATTTGAGAAAGTTTATCTAGTGAATGTGATTGATATCCACAAAATCCAATAGATCAATCAAAACAACATTTAGATTCATTATGCTACAGTTATTGTCTTGTAATTTATCGATGTTTTGATGGCGGTATATAACTAACTTTATTATTGTGTTAGATGTTGGACTTCCAATGTGATGTTTATTTTTTCATACTAAGAAAATCGTAGACTGAATGTGTTTGAGCGCGCATCGCGTAAAAACCACTCATTGGATTGAAAATCGAATTATTGAAAGATAACAAGCTTTATTGTGGGTAACATATAGCGATTATTTCAGCAAAATCAAACTACAGAATCGGTCGAAATTGGTAGATCAAATCTCGCCGGGGACTAGCAAATCGCGTCGGGACAGCTTGTTATGCATAATACAGAACAACATTTATGGGGTGGTCCTGGGGACTGATTTCATGAGTTACAAATAGCACAACAAAATGATGATACTTAATCAACATTGTTGTTCATAGGTATGCCAACGTTGTAATACTCTTCACGCCACTGCTAGTAGTCCGAGGGTTTTGTAATTTATAATTTATAAGGTTGGTTGGTCAGACACTTATAATGTCCAAATTTTAAGTCGATAGTACAAAAAATACAAACGTTTTTCTAATAAGAACTTTCATTTGGACCCATGTTTGTATGGGGGGTACCCCCCTAGTGGTCCGATTCGGCTGATTCCGACAAATGTAATGCGTATGATGAAAAGAAAGCTACGTGCTCAAAAACAGGGACTAATTTGCATACATACAGACGAACAGACGGACATGGCTAGATCAACTCGTCTCATCGCGCTGATCAAGAATATATATACAATACTTTATGGGGTCTCCGATATCTGCTTCTCCTTCTGCGTGTTACAAACTTCATGACAAACTTATAATACTATTCACTGCGTGCAGAGTATAAAAAAACTATAATATCACGAGTTTAAGTTTATGTTAAAGATATCTTGCACATTGATGATGATGGTATTTTTTTTTTTTTTTTTTTTAGTTGTTATTTTTTGTTAAAAGAGAACGACGAGCGAACCAAATGAATTCCACGAGGCTAAAATGTTAAAACAGATACATAAGTAGATAGACACATAGAAGAGTCAACAACAACAACAATCTGAACTTGGTTTCTTCATAAAAAATATTTCTTTTCCTATTTTACCGGTTTTTGTCTGTTTTGTTATTTCTGCGTTTTTGTTTTTTTATTTTTTATTATTTGTTAAGTAGAAGCAGAAAAACACAAAAGATTTATTTTTTTTTTTTTTTTTTTTTGAGAAAAATAAAACAAAATTTTCTACTTTTATATATTGTATTATGTATTAAAAAAAAAAAAAAAAAACGAATTATTGTAAACTTATTTTATGTTATTATTTTATATATTATATTTTATATATTTTCTGTAATAGGTTTGTCGTCGTTTAAGATTTTTTTTTTTTTGTTTTCAAGTTCTTTTTTGATGATGGCGTATAGTATGTAATTTGAATGATTTGGTTTCGTTTGAAATTATTTCGTTTCGTTTTTTTTTTTTTTTATTTTCGGTGTTTCTTTATTTTTGTGGCTTTTGTTTCTTTTAAATTCTCGAGAAATCGTGCGTATCCGTCTCGTTGATAACACTTCGATAAGCGAACAGAAACTACTATATTTTCGAAAAAAGTTTATTTTGTCAATTTCTGTTTAGAAGAGCGCGAATTTCTTATGTAGCCAAAAGAACATTTAACAACATCATCAGCACCAGCGCCAGTGCCAGCGTTAGCTCCCACTATCCGTTAGTTAATGATCAACGAACGCATGCATCGCTTAAGAGAAATTAAACCACACCAACCAACATCGGTTTACACCACCTCCAACACTCACTCACTTAACAAAATGAAGAGAAAATCAACCACAAATGCATACATAACCTTTTCGTTATTCCTTTCGTTTAATGAGTGAGTGACAATAATGATGAATGCCTCTCTCTTTAATTCATTACGACGGTAAAGGGAGTCGAGTCGAGTCAGTCGTCAGCCAATATTCTGCCACCCACAAGTGTCACCCGCAATAAACTTGCATGCGCTCATCTGCAGCAGCAGCCCACAGTTCACATTTCTTTATTTCATTTCAAAATCTAATTAAAATACTCATGCATCTGTTGGATGCATCCTTTATCATTTTTAATCTGATCTTTATAACTTGTAGTGGAGATAATTAATTTAATATTTATGCCCGTCACTACCAAGTGAAACTCTTTAATCAATCAATTAAAAATGTATTTCAATAAAAACAAAAATTTTAAATTTAAATATGTAATTTTCAATTTAAAAAACCTTTACCACCTCTTCCCTTATTCCTTACCAAATGCCGACCTATAATAACTATACATATATATATTTATTTATCTGTATATATAAAATTAAATAAAATCAAATTAAATCAAATAATTTGTTATGTGTATGAAAATCGGAAAATTTGGTATAAAAAAAAAAAACCAAACCAACTAAACTTAAAAAAAATAAAAAAAAATAAACAAATATTTGAGCAAAAAGTATGTATATATATGTACATATATATACAGACTACACAGACACACAAATGCCCCCAGACCCAAAAGCAACGAAGGTCAATGGAACAACAAACAGTATTAAAAAAAAATATTGACAACGCCGACTCCAAACGAAGGTTAAGAGAACAGAAAACGAATGAACTTTCGCAATTTATTATACTCATATGTAGTATATATTGTACATGTGTATATGAAGAGATGATGATGATAATGATGATGATCATATGATGATACATAGAGTGTTAAATAGGAAATAAAAGCTGGAAAATCTATGTTAGTTTTGTTATTGTTATTTCGAAAAGTATTGTTTCTTTTTTTATGTTTTATATTCTTGATGAATATGAATGAAATTGAAAAAAAGAAATTACGTTTGAACATAATAATATAATACCTTCCCATATTCTTTCATACATACACATGCATATATACATACATACATACATACATATTATAATACATAACAGGAAGTCTTATATTTGTAATACTAAAAAATATTTGTTTATACTTTCGATTGAGCCTAAGCGACAAAGCGTGTAAGAAGATTTCATTGATTGTTTCCAGTTATAGATATCTCATTCATGAACAGTCTACGATGGTTGAATTTGAAGATATATGTATATGTATGTAGTAAGTACACATATGGCATTCCATACATTTTTAGTTTTACTTTTCTGGTGTCCGGATATCTTAAATCGTATTAAATTTATAGATTACGATGTGGAAACACTTTTGCAATCAAGAAATAAAAAGACATCTTGGAAAGTAGAGGTAGACTTTTCAACAGGATAATTATCAAAAACACACAACTACGTGTTGGTCAAGGATATTTTATTAAGCTGGCAAAGTCAATCGCCAGACTTGAATCCGATCGAAAACCTTTGGAATGAGCTGAAGAACATGATTAGAAAGTAAAACTTTGAAAATATGGACCAATTACGGGATTGTGTCCAAAAAACTTGATATAAGATACCAATGGACTATGCCAAAAGGGACTGTAAAAGTTATTCAAAACAAAGGAGGATATACTGAATATTAGAAAAGTGAATTACAGCTTATTATTATTATTATTGTTATTATATTACACAAGTCGACAAACACACATCCTTTTACCATTATACTTATTTGACGGTGTCATTTTTGGTTTTTAAAAAGCAAACTTGTTTCAAAATTATTTTTTTCCTTTATAAAAATTTTACATTCAGAAGTCAGAAATAAAAATCGTGTCGATTTGTGTTATTATTGTTATATTATTATTAATGTTTATACATAGTCACTTATGTTTATTATAAATTGCAAATATAAAAGGTGACTTTACAAATGGTACATAAGGGTTTCTTGATTGCAATCCGAATTTTCGGAGCCGTCGGTATAATTTTGTCTGACGAAACAAACGTCCTGAGGCAAAGTTCAAAATTTACCGATGAGATTATAATGAAAGCAGGAATTGCACGGCATTCTCTGCAAAATATATCGTGTCATCGATTCAAATACATATCACAATTTCCCATACTTATGATATGTTGGACAAATTGGGTGCCAAAAGCTTCAGCTAGCATCGGCAAATTTAAGTCAATATCGCCACTAGTGCCGACACTTGTGATATTCTGTAAAATACTTGTGTCCATTATCTGTGTTTTGTACTTTTATCGATTCACATAAAATCTAACCAAACATTTTTTTTTGTAATAAACGACGAAGCGTGGGTTCACTATTATTACTGCTTTTGATCTTTGATGCAATTCGGAAATTATTTACAGAGTGCGTAAGCAAGTTGTAACATATCAAGACTGCAAAACGGTTGCTCATCACTTATTTTGAAATAACATCACCTATTTTGAAATAAATATGGTAGACACTATTGGCAACATCTTTGCCAGAGAGTACAATCGATGATACATTTATACCGCTAACGGAAATTTGGTAGCGGCACTTATGCTTGCTAGGAACTTCAGTACTTATCGGTGGAACGAATACCAAACTCGATTAGAAGTGGAAACATTAAATGCAATAATAATCATCAAATATAACTTGATATATCAATTTCTATTTGGTAAATACCTCAAAACTAAACCGGAATTCGTCACATTACTTCTAAGTACAAATACAAAGCAACAATCACACAAGGAAATAATTGCAATAGAAAACGAAGACTATTTGATGGATGAAATAAAATGCCAAGTCTTTAATTTGTTTCGTTATTTTTTATTGAACAAAACTTACAATGCGAAAAATACTAATTTGACTTAGGGTGGCACGTGTCAACTTGTTTGTTCAAGTTATGGAGATATTCGAGTTATATAAGTTCCGAGTTATGCATATAAATGTCCAGATGATGATGATGATAACGATGATTTTGTAAATTGTGAATCTACGAAATAAAAAATTCATTCAGTTCATCGAATCTTAAACATTGTTACTTTTATTAACCTCCCCAACTGTGTGTTGAGAAAACTAAGAATTTGCTCATTTGTTTACATGTACAATCAATTATTTAGCCATTTTCTTATATTTTTGGATAATTTTTCCATAGAAAAATTCAAACATTCATTTGTTGTACATATGTATATGACAGGCAGCTAGCTGGCTGCTGGCCAATTGGTTCAAATTTGCAGTTTGATAACCGGAATCATATTGGTCTAAGCAATTCAATTTTTGAATTATTGTATAGTACTTATAGTTACGAAACAAAATGTTAAAGAAACAAATTATTTGTTATTCATTTGAAGAATTATATAATACCATAAGGTACTTAGTAATAGAACAACCCACACAGGTTGTCTGTCCTAAGCATAATAGCAAAAACAAAAGTATATACCACATTTCAATTTACATTAATTGGGAAGGGTGGTATGGAGGAAATTTGTTATAAAAAGAAAAATCCGGTTTATTTTTCGTTTTCCTATATTATGTTTCTTTTCTTTCTTTGGGCCTCATTTATATACATATATATAATATATATATAATATATATATATATATATATATATATATGTGTGTGTGGATGGTGTTTTGTTTTCATAAACTCCAATGTCAGTCTTTATTTGGAGTAATAAAACAAAACTAAAACAAATCAATCTGAAAATGTTACAACGAAACCCGAAAATAAAAACAAGTTTCAAAAAAATCAAAACAAATATGCGTCGTGGTCTTTTAATAAAATCGTCAAATGACTAGCAAATAGTATATAGAGAGTGAAGTAGCGTGTGTTAGTGATTGTATGTGTATGTATATGTGTGTGTACGTGTGTGTGGAAGGGCAAGGAAATAGCCAGACATTTTAAATTCGTTTCTCTTATCAGAGGAATATGACATTCCCCGCGCAAACATAAAACACACACGCACACACAAAACTAAAGCCACATAAACAGACGACACACACAAGCATCTACAAAATCACACAAATATATGTCTATCTATATAAATGTATGTATGTTTAAAAGAAGGCACGCACGCAAGCAGTTTTGAATACAAACTCTGGTTAAAAAAAAAAAAAAAAAAAAAAAGTGTTACCAGGTGGTGATATTGCAACTGCTGCTGTCTTCTGTTAAAAAAAAAAAACAAATAAATATTACGATCATCGGTTAGTTAAACTTCAGTCATATGTTCTGAAATATTATTATTTCGTACGTAATCTGTCCGGCTAATACAAAATGCCAAATCAGACAGAAAAGAAAAACAGAATTCAACAGTCCAAACAATGTAATAAAATTTGTTGAAGCGACTTTTATTAATTTTATAATATTATAAAACGTGTCAAAAATTTTTATTTAATTTTTTTTTAAATTTACAAAAATGTATACTTATGTATTTATGATCATTGTCTATATGTGTATTTACATACAAAAATATGTACATACAGATAATTGTATATGATTTTATGTATGAGTTTGTGTATGTTTTAGTTTGTTATGTGGGCAAAAAACTGTTACGCGATGAGTCAAAGGAAAAATGATTTAAAGAAAAGCGTGCGAAGCACGCAGACTAGAATAAGCAAGCATACCAGTAACCAAGAGGAGGAACACAATAAGTAGAAAAGCTATATAAGAATATTGTTGACAGACAGACAGATAGATAGATAGTTATATACTTAGATATAACTAAGACTGACTTAGTTTGAGGGGGCGGTGGAAAATTTCTAGATTTATGTACGCGTGAGAACAACCAAAAATGGAAATTTTGCGCATTGTGCAATCATCTTGGCAGCTCTCTATCTCACTCAGGCGTAGAGGGCCGAGTCAGAAAAAAGGCATTAGCACTTCTTCTCTAGTAGTATCAGTCAAAAGATCGACAGACACACATGATGCGATGCTGCTTAGAAAGCTTTATATTTATAGAAGTCACACACATACACACAACATTCACATATTTATATATGCATACAACACACACGAGGCATATCCGCAAAAACAATGTTTTGATGGCAATTGTTATGCCGCCGCATGGTCAATAATAAAAATAATAATTGTTACGCTATTGGCTATTTAAGCCAAAACAATGACGCCGCTCCCATCATTATCATTATCATCATCATCACCGCCATCATAAGCATGTAACACTATTTATGAGTTATGTTGTCCTGTCCATATTGTTGTATTTACATAAAATATGTATTACATAGAATAAAAATACCGATGCCACATACTATATATGCATATGCCGCATTTCACTCCACACACCACACACACACACATATATATATCTATAGATATATATAATTCATACACTCTTACACTTATACATAAGTAATAGGAACGACCACAAGACAAAACAATGTGTCAAAAATTAGACACAGCACACGGCAAAATGTTTTAATTCGCATTAACACTTATATCACTTATTTAGGATTTAGGATTAATATGAAAAAAATCAAACATTTCGAAATAACCGAAAATCTAATTGAATATGCGTCTTCAATATATGATTACGATGCTGCGTGTTTTTGTTATTGTAGTCAGTCAGCAGTCTGTCATACAAACACATACAAACAAACATACGAATAGACGATAGGCGAGCAACGAGCGACGAAAGAACATGAACCAACAAACCAATCAAACGAACGATTGTACTAGGTTATGTTTTTGTATGTAGGAAAAATTAAAAGCCGCCTTACCTTTTATTAACGCTTTTTATATGAATTATAATTGCGTTTTTGTTTTTTATTTTTATATATACGCTTTGTTGCCTTTTAGTTTAATAGTGTTCTTTCAATTTTTCTTATTTAAACCGCTAACCGTTCCGATGTCACTCAAATTGCTCTAATATTAAACACGTGTCTACGCAAAGTAGTTTTCTTTCTTTTTCATAACATGGCCGGCGTGTGCAGAGCTGTCAATTTGTTTTTAAATTTCGAAAATCTTTGGTATTGTTGCTGTCATTTACTTAATTAATAACAAAAAAAAAAAAAAAAACACGTAACTAATATAGAAAAAGAAATAATACATAACTCAAAAAGAATTTTTATATGTTTTTTCTTTTAAAATAATCAACATTATTGTATAATATTTTCATTTAAGCTGGTAGTGCTAAACTGAACGCTAGAAATAAGATTGAAAAATATATGTTGTATTTATTTCAATAAGAATGATTGAACTAATAAAAAGAGAATAAATATTACTTATTGAAATCAAATTTTCTATCATTTAATAATTAAAAAAAAAAATCACCTATATTTGGACTTAATTCAAAGATTCAAAGTGTGTAGCCGTTGCACTTACCATTTTGGTATGTTTTAGTACATTTTTCCTTGACAACATAATTCCTTTACAGAATATGGTTACTTTGAAATTTATCTCGTTCTTTTTGCCAGAAAATTGACTGAAGAAGGTAGGTTGTCATGTAAATTGGAAAATCAAAAAATCGTGTTTAATCTTGTACATCACTTTAATTTTGTAAATAATTATTATTCATATATATACTTAACACAATTGTCTAATTGCAAGTACTAAAATTTAATTGTTTACCAATGGCTTTAACCATTTTTAATAAATAAATAAAAACATTACTTTTGATTTGATTTCAGTTGAAATGGCAGTACGGTACGAACTCGCTCTTGGTCTTAACAGAGGCCACAAGACCACAAAGGTCAAGAATGTTAAGTACACCGGTGACAAGAAAGTAAAGGGTCTTCGTGGTTCCCGTTTGAAGAACGTAAGTAAAAGTTCCCGCGCCCAATTGGTTCAATTTGTTTACTGCGTCTATTCGTCGTCGTTGTTGATGTTTATATCCCAATTGGTTGGCAGACGGCGGCAACTTATAGTACCATTGTTATTGAGAATTTACTTACTCATCTTTGTTTTTTCTTTTTTTTTTATAGATCCAAACCCGCCACACAAGATTTATGCGCGATCTGGTTCGTGAAGTTGTTGGCCATGCTCCCTATGAGAAGCGCACTATGGAATTGTTGAAGGTGTCTAAGGATAAGCGCGCTCTTAAGTTCTTGAAGCGCCGTTTGGGCACACACATCCGCGCCAAGAGGAAGCGTGAGGAATTGTCCAACATCTTGACTCAGCTCAGAAAAGCCCAAACGCACGCCAAGTAAAGTGTCTTAAACATTTTATATGAGAAACAAACAAATTACGATGTATGAAATTCATGTGCGGCAAAAAATTAAAATCTCTTGCTGAGAATTAATTTGCATCAATTTACTGTATTTTTTTCTGTGTTGAAATTTTTTTTTTTTTTTTTTTTTTTTATGGTGCTAAATGTGTTTTTGTGCAATAACAAAAAGTATATAAAACATTATATGGAGAGATCTTCGATTATTATATCTCTCCTAATATTTAAAGACATTTGTGACTGAATGTTTATATATTTTCCCTCCACGTAGAGTCTTAACCAATGAATTATAAAACGATTCTCAACATGGTGGCTTTAACTTTTCGAGAACTATGCTACCAAGCTGACTTTAATATATGCGGCAATTGCTCATACGCTTAAAAAGAGGGAATGTATTAAAGCGATGAACTCGCAGTAGATCTAACCACTATACACAAATGTTCAGAGAATTAAGTTTGAATTGTAGACACTGTAATCCACGATTTTTTATTGATTTCAATATACCTTTCATTGCTCTTGAGTTTTGCGAGAGATTTTGGTTTAAAAACTTCACATGGCTGACATTACATTATGGGGGTATATAGGAATGATCAACGATATTACTAGTCCATCTCGCTCGTTGCTATGCGAAATTAGTCATTCAGTTTTAAGCTATCGGAACAGAGACAAACATGGATAATATGTTTCAACTCAAGTCCTTCAATTACTAGATTAATTTACAAACTTTCATCAGTTCACACAAAACAATTTGAAATGACAACAGGACAAATATTTGATATATCCTCTACCTATAAGAAGAATACTAAAAACTGATAAAGATATGTATGGTAATGATCAATACGTCAAGACGAATTGGTTTTAGGCATTTGAGGAACTGTAACATTTATCAGCTTGGAAATATAATCCAATAATTGCAAGGGTGCTTATTCAGAAATAATTGACAAAAATCCACGATGTTATTGTAAGAAAGAGCGTGAGTTGGCTGAGACCGTTGGCACCTAAATTAAGCGGGTGCAGAATATTATAACAATAATTTGTTAAGATGATGGGTGTGTTAATCTACACCAGACACCGGCAAACGCAAGAAGTCGAAGACTGTAAAATCGGCCGAAAATGCTCATTTTGTTGGAATAATCGCGTTATAATTCACATGGATTACCATTCATCGAAGCAAACGGCATTTAAAACGCAGCCTTGTTAAAGAATTTCTTCCAGTGAGACAATGTACAGACTTGGACGATTCATGGTAATGTAGAAGTTGATATAAGGCTACGAACTTCTTTGTTAGTAAAAGGGTTAAACGCAAATGGGATAAGTTTTAATGCTTATGCCATATCTGGAATTATAAATCAATGGATATTTTGGGTTTTAAGTTTTCATTCATGTTACATTAGCTGCGATGTGTTTCCGATAAGTGAATTGTCTGCTAATGTGTACATTAAGTAAAATTACATACTGATTTTTTGGAACTTCAAATCAGTAAATCAAGAGATATTGCTGGATAGTATCTATTTGTATTAAATTCGATTGTTCCATGTTTTGACCAAAACATTGATAAGCTCTTAGTGTCTTAATAATGATTACTATTATATATTCTCAAGTAATTTTCAAAGACACATAGGTAAACCATATTTGAAAATATGGAAAATATTAGTACCACCTTTTTGTAAAATCATTATATTTGACTTTTTGCATTTAGTGGTAAAATACAAAGCCCACAGGCTCTCGAAGAAATTAGATAAATTTCTATGTTCTGAAGGCTGTTTTAATATAAATGGAGCTAAAAGAATACATTGGTCATACCAAAGAAAAAAAGACTTAAAAGAAGCAGCGTAATTGAAGAATGAATTAATCAAATGTATCATCATTCCTCCAGATATAGGCAACCCATTAAAGGTTTTAGAGACGTTATCCGAAAAAGTGAGTTAGTTATGTTGAGAATTTTTGAGTGTGAGGGTTCCAGGAATAGGAGATGCAATAGCTTAAGACTTCGTCTGCAGAAAAAGTCGTAAACTTCTCATCATATCGATTTTCATGCCTGAAGAAATAATTGTGCAATAATCCACGTTAGGTATCAACTTTATGACGGCTGATGTGGGCGGCATCTCTTGATCATATACATGTCAAAAAGGAATGGGATCATCTGGTGCTACTCTCATTCTAACTTTCCTATAACTTGTCTCTGAACACCATTAAGTGTCAAAATAGGGTCAGCACAATTAAGGATAAAACGCTTAATTGCTTTCTAAGTGATAAGTAAAACATCTTTTTCTTTTCCCATGATTGTTTCTGCCAGGACCTTAAGTTCTCTATTTCTTGTTTATATACGGTTGAGGATGTTGTTTGCGCATGTAGAGAAAGAGATTAATCTATCAAACATTAAACCAATAATTTTGGGGAGCGTAGTTCCCGGAATGCAAAAATGTCCAATTACATCTAAACATCCTTAGTCCAGGAGGAAAAGATGGAACAATTTGATTTGGATTGTGTGAGTTTAAGGCTGTGGCTACTGAAGTAGTCAGAAAAAAGAGGAATCGTCCGTAAAGATTACTAGCCTGATGCCTTACGGAGGAATGGCAGCAGAATACGCTACATTTTGGCCCATTTATTTTAAGCTTCTTAACATTTTGACCTCATGCCAGCGTTTGGTGTTGACTTTCAGTGTGATATTAAATAGATTTTGCACAGTAACACTGAATGATCGAGAGTGTCGAAGGACTTAGCCAGATATAACATCACTGCAACTGCATTATAACATCGCTGGTGTTAAGCAAGAATCCCATATTCCGTCATTGTCGAAAGAATCAACGACTTCAAAACTGTATTGGAGAAAGAAGACAGGCCTGTAAGAGCTGTCTAAGTCTGAATTTTTTTTTCCCGGTTTCAGGAGATGAGTTTGCTGATTTACATACGTCAGGACCAATTAGGTAGGTCATGGAGGAATTAAAAAACATTGCTAGGTCCAAATTTCTTGTCTAAAATTCACCGAGTGATAAGCAATGAAAAAGGCGATAGCATTCGGTTGGCTAAAGAAGGTGGAGACAATGACAAATGATGAAAAAGTTTGAAGCAATATCAGCTATAAAGTTCCTATTCCATTAATTTTGTTTGGAATCTAAGACCAGAGCAATATATTTAAATATATGACGCAATCTGTGACAGAAATCGGACACTAAACACCCACTAAACCCACGCCATATGAGAAGTAAAATTATAACTTATACTTTGAGGGTCCACTAAATGTGTGTGCAATTATGGTTACGTGTCGAATGAAGGACGTTACTGTTGTGCACAACAAGGTGCTACATACATTCTACCTGATCAAATCCTGAGGTGACACCATTACAGCTTGAGCACATAACAGAGGCAGAGCTCTTACATAATCCACTTGCTGCAAACGGAATAGAAACAGATATTGGGAACTGAATTTCCTTTTTTATCAGAGGGTTTTGAACAAATGCGCTGGTCACATCTGTTCTGTTCGTGAAAAAAGCCTCGTGGTTGAGATAAGTATTCCTTGGCCTACTGTTGTCGAGTGATTACGGGAAGATGAGCCGACCATTTGTGAGAATCATTCTTTAATATTCTGAGCTTATAAATAGATCTTTATTTTGAAACAAATTTTCTTTAACTTAAAGAATAATAATGTTGTTGATCAGTGCAATTGAATCAAATTCAGATATTTATACTCTTCACGCAGTGGAGACGTCGGAGACCCCATAAAGTATACATATTCTTGATCAGTGCGACGAGACGAGTTGATCTAGCCATGTCCGTAAGTTTTTGGATCTAGAGAGCTGATTTTTTGCACGGAGCTTTCTTTTTACCATACGCAGTACATTTATCGGAATCAACCCTCAGAATCGGACCACTAGGGGGGGGGGGGGTTACGCCCATACAAACCTGGATCCAAATTCAGGTTTTTGTTAGAAAAACTTTTTTTGTTTTTCTATACTATCGACTTAAAATTTTGACACTATAAGTGTCTGACCCATACCCAACAACCTTATAAATTTCAAAATCCTCGGACCACTAGCTGGGGCGAGAAGAGTATTACAACTTCGGCATAGCCAAAGTTAGTTTTTTTATATTTTTTTAATTTCTTCAGTATTATATCATATTGGTTATGGCAACTAAAATTCAGTCAAATTTGGCAATGAGACAATGACAGGGCCGACAGTGTTTGGTAATTTCAAATCTTTTGCAATAATAATGATGTGATTGCCACTATCAGTTTTAGGCATATTTACAATTTCATAAGTATTACTATCCGTATAATCAATAGATGATGATTGCGGACTGAGGTTGATGGCTTGATCCTCACTGGGCTTTAGGATTTGCTCAGTGACTTCGAGGCTTTCAATGCGCATGGTTTCCAAACGATAGAAACCATTTTCGTCTTGTCGATATGTAAATCGCTTATGTCCTGAGGGTAGCTGAAAATCATGTTTCTTTTTGAGGTGCACCGACAGAGCTTTTCCACTTTTGAGAAACTTATCACAGCAATGACAAATATAGATGATGGGACTATTCCTATGAACTTCCATTAAATGCTGTATAACAGAGAATAGAGAACACATGTCTTTAATAACAAAAATAATGATATGATGATAGCAAAATTTACCCTGCGCATTTGAGCGGATGTCCGCACAGAATAGTCACAACCAGGCTCTTCGCATTTATAACCTTCCTCGCAATGCACCATATGCAAATGCTTCGCAAGATCAGATTTCCGTACAAAACTTGTATCACATTCTTCGCAGCTAAAGGGTTTGTCCTTAATATGACGGTAACGGATATGAGTAGACAAGGCACTGGCCGAACAGCAGGTCATGTCGCACATGGTGCATTTGTAGCAATTGACATGCTTAATAACATGACTGCGCAACAATTTCTCTGTTGCAAAATATTTAAAGCATTGGGCACATTGATATTTCTGAGCTGGAAACATGTTTTGAACAAATATTATATAATATGAATGGTAGCAAATAGTATTTGAAAAATATTTCAGATAAAAGAACTTACTATTATTGTCTGGCTGACGGCGCAAATGGTCAAAAAGGGTTGTTTTAGTCCGGAAGAGCTCACCACAATGATAACAGGCCACATGTTTTTTGTTGGAATGGGTTCGAATGTGCTCGATTAGTCGATATCTATTATCAAGGGTTTTATCGCAAAAGTCCCAGTTACATTGAGTTTTTGGTCGCTCATCTTCTGGTGACTTCTGTATTTCATAATGGAACGAAGCGTGCTGCATAATGTGATCTTGAAATTCAACAATCGAATGGAATGTACGCTCACAATCTGTCCAACGGCAACAAAAGTCTTGTTGCATCAAAGGCACTATATCACCGACACGTTCTAGTGCATTGCATGCTGGTATATGTGGATTGTTCTCACACTCATACTTTCCCTGCACCAGCAAGCCCGTATAATAGCCATGATAGTACACATGCCGCTGGAACTCAGATTTGCATCCAGTCCGAAATTTGCAATTAGTCCATAAACATTTTATAACATGGTCTTCATCTTTCAACTCAGCTCCTAGATGTTCATTTAAATGTTGTGAAATATGCTCGTTTAAAAGCAATTCCCCTGAGAACACTTGATTGCAATTATTCCATCCACATTGCAATGGCAAACTTTCAGGTTTTTGTTTTTTACTACGAGATGGCTTCATTTTGATTCGATTCTGCTGCTGATGCTGTTCCTGTCGCTATCTTTGCTGTCTTTGTTTTCAATTGCTGATTTTACTCCTCTTCTTTTCAGTTTTGTTTCTAACTGTGCAATTCCGCTAATGAGGGTCCTTTTTTTAAGAGTTGCAACACACGATCACACTACCTATTATCGTAACATTTACGTATTATCGATAGTTTCCATGATATGTGTTTGCACTATCGAGTTTTGCAGCATTTTGGACTTTTGAAAAAATTGACCATTCACCATTTCGATAAGAACTATTATTTTTATATTAAAAAAATAAAAAAAAAATAGTTTCATCAATTCAAAATTTTGCTAAAAAAAATAGGTAAACATTTTTGTTTACAAAATTATCGAACCGGTTTTCATTTGATAACAAATTAAAACTGTTATACTCTATGCAGCTACTACACGAGACATCGATTGCAACATTTACACATTGCACATTGTCATGGCTTTACAGTGAGCTAAGACTCGAATCTATGAATTCGAGTTCCATTTGACAACAACAACAGGGAAAATGACAAAATTGAGGGGTTCTTGTTGTAGAGTGATTCGATTGAAAGATGCTAATCTCAAATAGATATGCTCAGATTCGGTTTTTTTGTATGGACAGTCTTAATAGGGCTGGGCAATTTTTCCATGTAGGTTGGCAGCATTTTCATAATTTCGTCGTTTTATGTGATTGTCATGTGTCTTCTTCTTCGTTTTTTTGCGTGCCACACATAAAACATCTGATCATTGCACAAAACAATTTGAAAAAGTTTTCAAATTATGATTTTTTTTTAAAAAAATATTCACAATGATCATCTTCAACTCCTGTAATAAGCTGTTTTTTTCTCTACGCTTTACCAAACCATTGTTTTTCTTTCTTTTCCTATACCTTCAATGTGAAAAAAAAGTTTTTTGCATCTACTGAAATATTAGGGGCGTTCACGAATAGTTGTTTTTGTCGTTTTTTGAGCATGTCGGTTTCTGGGTTTCGTTTGAAATGAGTATCGGTTTTGTCGTTTTTTATCAGGGCTGCCAACATTGTTTTTGTTATAAGTCTGCCCGATCATATGGTAGAAATGAAAAAAGAGATGACAGAGGTAAATCACAAAAAACAAATTTCCAAAAATATCAAATGATTTACTGCAATTTCTGCAGTTAATGATTGAATTAACTTTAACTTTTTTCGCTTATTCTCCGCATTTTGCTTTTTTTGTTTTGTTTGTTTACATTCAACTAACAGCTGCATTAACGACAACAACGACAAAAGACAAAAACGAAGTTTCGTCGTTTTTTTAAGACCTCCTTTTCGTGAACGCCCCTATTGAAAATTTTAAGCTGTAACAGTTTATGCCTGATTCACACTGCTTAAAAATTGTTGCTTTTCAGCGAACGTTCGCTTGAAAAATAGCTGTTTTCTTTATACAATACATACAAATGGAACGTTGTGACTAAATGTGAGAAATTAAAATGGACATTTTGTAAAAAATACATGATTAAGAACATTTCACAGTATATGCAAACAGTTCTTGTAGCTCCCTTTTTCATTCTTGCTATTTATTTTTTTAAAAATTTAGCAAACATTTTACAATTTGAAATCAACTTAAAATTGTTCTATGCCACCATCAACTGTTTAATGGTCCGTAACTGGCAATATACTTGCTGTTACTGGTGGAGATAATAAAGTAACGCTATGGATGGAAAATATTGAGCAACAATGGATGTGTATTAATGATGATTCTGGTATAGCTCAACAATCATCGGCATCATCTGCAACAACGGCAGCAACCATTGTAACCGCTGATCAGCGTTTGCTTTAAGTAAAAAATGTATATGGGTGACGCCACTTATCAGCGGCTTCTTTAAATACTTTTTTGTTTAATTTAAGATAAGCATTAATGTTGAGCTGATTGCATATTTTGTAAGAACATTTTCTAATCTTTTTTTTGTTTCCTTCTTGGGATTTAACAACATGTTATAGTCCGATGATTTATGTCTCAATATTCATCAAATGTTGAAGTGAATTCAAATAATAATATATAACAAAAAGAGTGGAAAACAGACAGAATGTCTAAAAAAGGTGAAAATGACCAAAAACTTGGTAGCACTGCTACAGAGTGACCATTCTAACATTACCTTGGATGTTACATCCGATAAATACGTAACAATTACAATATTTAATTAATTGTAATTATTACTTCTATGTAGTAGGTCCGAAGGGTGGAGCCTTTTTAACGTTCTCAGGCAGTCATTTATTTTGAGGGCCGAAGCTAGAGGATTGGCATGCACATTCAGAGCGTCATTGTATCGACTGGTATGACGATTAATTTGCTCATTAACTGTTAGGATTCCGAGGTCATGATGATGAGATACCAGGGGGCACCCGTTACGTAAAGAAGACCTTTGTTCTGCATGGCCTGGACTCGGCTAATTGTGGACATTGCTGCAAGTCCCCAGAGCTGAATGCCATAAGTGTATGATGGTATAACTATAGTCTTATACAGCGTAACCAGATAAATTCAAAGTACTGCCAGGTCGTATGAGCCACCTTAGTTTGTTCAGCTTGTTTCTGCAAGTACCTGTAATGATATTCACATGCTTAGACCACGTCAAACGGCGATCCAGAAACATGCCTAAGTACTTAACAGAAGCTTGGGGACTTGAGTGCCTTTCACAGTGACCGAAGGACAGCGTTTGGATCTCAGCGTAAAGCAACAATGCTGATATGTAGCACTATTAACTCCAAGATTCCATCGCCTGGACCTGGGAGATGGCAGCAGCTAGATCACATGAAGTATCACACGCAAAGAATACTTTGTCATCCGCATACGTGGCAGCGAGGGTGTTTTCATTAGTTGGCGTTGGCATATCCCGTGTAAGTAGTGTGTAGTGGACTGGCCCCCGGACACTGCCCTGCGGAACACCAGCTCGAATTTTCCTCTCATCACGAACTTCAACCATTAATGATCGATTTTGTATGTATGATCTGAGGATGTAGAAAAATTGCGTAGGGAGGAGTGACTTAATTTTCCAAAAGGTCCATCGTGCCTGATTCGATCAAAAGCCTGCTCCACGTCAAAAAACACAGCTTAACAGTACATTTTCTTTTCATAAGCCTCTAATATGGCATGGCGGTGAACCTGTTTAATGGAACCATGTCCATGTCTAAACCCAAACTAGTGATTTCGGATAGCACATCTGTCGCCTAGTACAACCATCAATGTACCAAGAAGTATTCTTTCGAATACTTTGGAGAATACAGGCAGCAAACTTATCGGTCTGTACGACTTCACGTTATTTTCCGATTTGTCAGGTTTTGGCACCATTACAATGACCGCACACTTCTATTGCGAAGGAAAATGATGTAGACGAATAATTGCATTCAAGAGCAGAACAAGAAGAAGGATACTATAATTAGGAAGGGCTTTAGCAACCTTACCATCAACACCATCATATCCAGGAGATTTGTTGGGTTTAATATTTCATATTTGGTCGCATACCTTAGCAGGTGTAATATGCATTATGAGAGAGCTTGGAGTTTTGTCAAGGAACGAATAAGAAGGCTCTGGTATTGTCCTCATCCTGTGGATCAGCAAGAGTTAACAGAGAGAAATGATCTTCTAATTCATCAGCAAAGGTATCTGCCTTCTCTTTGTTAGATAGGAGCCATGAACCATCTGATCGCTGGATAGGCATTTGCTTCAACTGTTGTCTCTTGATGTTTCGCGTCACCTTCCAAAGATTGAATCCAGACTTTTTGTTGGGATTGCGGAAAAGATTGTCAAAATATTCGCTTTTGGCCTTCTTGAGATCTTGTTTTAATTTTCGCGTTTCTCTCCTCCAAGCACGAGTATCAAAAACATTGTGCATCCAGAGATAGCGTTGCATTAGAGCCCTCTTACGAAGTATCATATCTCGGATTTTAGGTTTTAAAAGGGGCCGAACTGGTATGGTGGCGCTGGTAGAAGGTAGTTGTGCTTTAGCAAATTCAGCAGAAGAATGAATGTTCCTGGTGAAAAGCTTAACAGCATCATCCATGTCATCAGTCGTGTTTTGTGATTAAATTGCGAGCAAGAGATGGGTAATCTTCTGTTTTGTTTATTTTAGATATAGCATCTAATGCTGAATTTTAACAAATGCAATATTTTCCTGTTCTGGATTTGAGTGTGTTAAGGGCATCAGTGATCGCAATGATTTCGGCAGCGAAGACTGAGGAGTAGTGAGGGAGGATGCACGTTTTGATTGAAGTATTTTCCGTAGTGATCGCATAGGCAGTAACTCCGTTGATTTGTGACCCGTCTGTGAAGATGTAATTGAAATTTTGGTATGTGTTCTTTAATTCGTTGAATTTAGAGCGGTATGTGTGTGGAGCAGTGTTGGTTTTCATGAAGATGCGCAGGGATGTGTCTATTGTGCTTTAAATTAGTGCCCATGGTGAAAAGTGTGTTTGTGAGAGTGTTTGTAGGGAGGTGTGGTGTATTGTGAGATTGGCAAGTGGCTATGATGCGGTCTAATGCTGATTGGAAATTGGGTCTTTTTGGGGGTTTGTATTTTTTAACAATGTTATTGATGGGAGAGTTGCTGACAGTAATTATGGATTTGAAATGTTGCAATATACGGAGATCGCGTCTGATTTTTGTAGGAGTTGCTTTTACTTCAAACAGAATATTGTTTATTGGTGTCGTTCTAAATGCTCCCAGAGCAAGTCTAAATGCTGTATTAACTGTTGAATTAATTGGACGAAGGGTGGTTTTAGGACAGTAGCCGAAGATGGGAAGACAATAGTCTATTTTTGGGATTATTAGAGTTTTCGCTACATTTAATAAGGTGGTGGTGTTACAGTTGAATCTCGCGCTTGCAAAACATTTAATTATATTAATATTTTTCCTTGTGCGTGTGCTAAGTACTCTATGTGTGCGTTCCATTTATATTTATTGGTAAAGTGCAGTTCTAGAATTTTGAGTGTATTGGTGTTTTGAAGAGGGAAAGTTCCCAGGTGTTTACATTTGAAGATTTAGAGTTGGCACCTGAGTAATCGTACCAGTTAGCAATAATGGAGAAGACGGATTGAAGATTGACATGCATTTTTTTTTGTCTTTTAGATTAACAATGATGTTGAAGTCGTCGTCATAAGCGCTAAGAGTTAGATTTTTGTGACTGCTGATCGTAGCAGTGAGTTTATTGTACGCTATTACAAAGAGAACTACTGAGAGGGGTGAGCCTTGTGGGATGCCATTGTGAAATGGAAGGAAAGTTGAGTAAGCGAAATACAATTTTCCTGTTTGTCAGACAATTTCTAACGTAGTTTACGATCTTTGGGCCTACTTTCCATTCGGCGAGTTGGGTTATTATGGTATGTGCTCCTATTCTGTCAAGGGCTTTTTCAAAGTCTAATGATATTATGGAGGTATGGGTTCTTCTGGAGATGGATATGGCTATTAGGTGATCTACATTTAGTAGACTATCCATAGTGGATTTCCCTTTCTTGAAGCCTGTTTGACTTATGTGTATGAGTTTGTCGTTGTTGTCGGGAGCGACCGACCAAGCAGGAGAGGGGGCATTTGTAGCCCCCATCCATCACCGATCTCCCACCCAGCCGCCCGCCCCCGCACTCCGGCAGAAAATGCATAATCAGTGCCTGTGTCCATTTCGTCGCTAGTTTGTGAAATAGAGTTACTGTTATTGTTTTTTTTTTATTTTGGGGGTTTTATCTGTGTTTTTGGACTGTTAGTGTCTTTTTTTAAATTTTTTTCTTTTATATCGGATATTTTATTGAATCCATACGCTGATATGTAGCTTTTGTGATTAGCGATACCAACAGTATTTATGGTTGTTTGCTCTTACGTGGACGTTGGAGTTGGGGGATGCACAACGTTATGATGAAGAATCAGTTGTGTGTGTGGCTGTGGTGCTGACGATGATGCTCTTGTTGGAGGTGTACGGCTGACAGCTGTTGTTGATGCTAGTTAATGACGATGAGGGGTCGATGTCGGCGTAGGACAGTACGGAGCGAGCTTGTTGCTGAGATGCTGGCGTTGAGCGGACTGTAGAGAATGTGTTCGCGTTTTTGTAGCGGTGTTTGTTTTTTCTAGTATGCGGATGCTTTGTAGATCTTTACTTTTTATAAATGAGGGGCAACTACGTTCGAAAGTACTATGGTGGTAGTTTAAAATTGAGCTTTCTTTGCAGTTAATGCTTGTTTTGAAATTTGTGCACTTTTCTGACACAGCTGTACGCGGTGGGTTTGTGCAGTCGAGACACAGTGGCTCTCTGGTGCAGTTGTTTGTTGAGTGACCAAACCGACCACATTTCCTGTACCTTAGTGGCAGCGGTATGTAGGGTCGAACTCTGACTTTTTGGTAGCCGATGTTGATTTCAGTGGGCAAGTTTAGGGTATCGAAGGCAAGAGTAATGAGGCCAGTTTCTTGAAGGGTGTCTTGATTTTTCTTTAGAATTTTTTTGTGTTTTTAACTCTTTGAGAATTTCTTCTTCTTCGATTCCTCTTAAGTCGTTGCAGTAATTTACGCCTTTTGTGAAGTTCAGAGAGTAGTGTTCAGTTACTTCCACGTTTATTTGGTTGTTCAACGAAGTGAGTTGTTTTTGATGCTTGGGCCAATGTTTTTGTTTTAAGGAGAATTGTACAGTTGCGAAGTTTTGTGCATTCTTCGAATTCACCACAACAGATGTTGTCTATAACTTTTTTCAAGAGAAAAGGCGATACGTTTGCTAGTGTTTCTTTTTCTTCTAGTCTTTTCATAATAAGATATTTTGGGCCAGGTGTTGTAATTTTTAATATTTTGTTAGAGTCTTTCATGAAATGTGGCCTGTCAGGCGGGTCCCTTATGGTGAGGGTATTTTTGTGCATGCGGTGTAAACACAAATGTAAACAAAAAGCAACAAATATTCTTTTTCCTTTTGTTTTTATTTTTCGCAGACCCTTGGCTGGGCAAAACAGAAAGAGAAACGAATAGAACACCAAAAGAGAAGAGTACTCAGATATAACTGTAAATCGATAAAACGAACGAACGAATATTCAATTTCCGTAGACACGTCCGCATTCTAAGAGTGTATGATCGCAACTGAATTTTTATGTTAATAAAAACGTTGATCTATTGAATTTAATGACTCTTATACAACAAAGACTCCTTTTATATCTCTTGTGCGTCCACTACTCGAGTATTGCTCTTGCATTTGGTCACAGCAATATATAAATAATCAAGATCGAATTGAGTCTGTACAGAAACAACTCCTGAGCTATTAAATCAGTTTAACTTTTGTGTCCCTAGTCGTCCTACCAGAAATTTTTTCCCTTTAGCATTGAATAGATGTGCATCTACTACTACTAGATCCATTACGAGTGTTATGCACATCATATAATAAATTCTATCACGAGATATCGCCATCATCGATTAATACAATCGTCATTCGCTGCCTATGGGACTCATGATCACACTGCAGGCTGGATGAACTGGATGTCGCTGATTTAGGTCACCTATACCGTCTGTATTATTGTAGTTTATTAATTTATATGTCTCATGGCTGTGAGTAGGAGCATAGCTCGCTACTATTTTCAAATAAATTTCCCCCATCGGTATTTCATATTATCCTTATTTATTTATTCTGATGTTTCTTTTTCATATTTTTGATGTTCCTCTTTTTTTTTTTTGTTAATTTATTTTAGTTTAAGTTCACCTCCATTCATATATTTTTATATTTTTGTCTTACTTTTAAATGTTAATTGTTACATTTATGTTTGTTTCTAAGCTGGCAGTTTTTTTGTCAATGTCATTCAAGTAAATAAATAAATCATTTGTAAATGATTTGATTCGCAACCACTTCGGTAGACAGTAGACGTTATTATGTTCGGTCGACTTCGTATAACTTCGTGCACGTGCCGAAGAGTCAACATTCTGCTGAACAACAACTACGAAGTACATGGAAGTTTTTCATTTGTTCATTTGGTTTGAAACTTGGTTCACTTGTATTTGGTTGTCATTTACATTTAAAACATTTGCTTCTCTGAGCAAGTACTTCGTATCTCGAAATGTTTGCACGAAACTCTATAGATTCTATTTGGTCGACCAAATATTTCAAACTTGCTTCGTTCATAACGAACCAAATGCGTTGGTTGTAGTTTCAAATGAATTCGTGCAAAACTCTAGTTCCTACATGACTTGAAAATACGCTCATTATTTTATCCATGAATGTAGGATGTAATTACAAATTATAAGTGTAGATTTCGCAATTCCAAGTCTAATTTTTAGGAGCTGGAAATCACCATACATGTACATAATTTAAATATGAAAGCCACCATCGAATCGCAGCTATTCGAACTACTCTAAGTCTGCCTTGGGATTTTGCCACTCATTAAATTTGAGAGTTCCGTACCCATAGGGTGCTAACGGGACCCTATTACTAAGTTACGCCGTCCGTCCGTCCGTTCGACTCCGGCTCTATCTCATGAATCGTAATAGGTAGAGAGTTGAAATTTTCACAGAGCGTGTAATTCAATTGTTTGTAGAGTGACAAATACTAAAAACACATTTTTAGAAGCATTGTTAAATAATAAAATAATTAAGTTAATCTTTTGTTTAATTTTATTTATTTTTTTTAGTATACTCTTAGGCTGTTGCATATTTCACTTTTGCGACAAAACCGAAAGCAAATTAATTTTACATGGCTTCAGACAGAGGTATAAATTTGCATACATTATGTTAAATCTTGTGCGATGGTACGGAACCCTCCGTGTGCGAGTCCGACTCACACTTGGCTGAGTTTTTATTTGTTTTGCTTTTATATTATTTTTTTTTTGTATTCCCGATTGGTTATGTACATTTGTTTTCTAATTTCCATATACATATATAGAATAAACACAAAATAAATTTTTGAACAATGCGATGAGGGATGAAAATATGACAATATCGAAAAGTTTCGTATGGTCTGTTAATAATGCTGTGGATAACTAGGCCTCATTTTTTAAGTAGTACTTGCGGCAGGCAGATTAGATCGACTGGTCTGCTTCGTTTTAAGCGTCTACGTCTAGACAGTTCGTGTCGAGTGGAAGGTCAGTTATTTCTACGTCGGTATGTCGCTCTAAAGTTTTGTGATATCTCCTTCTAACATTAGATATTTCATTCTGAACCATATTTACACCGAGGTCTTTATGAATATCGTAGTTTGTTATATACCAGCCCGCATTAACAATAGTTCGAATTATTTTAGATTGTTGTCTCTGTATTATATTTATGTTCGTTTTCTGGGAT
The DNA here is from genome assembly GCA_035041805.1 of Amiota mariae. Classification (NCBI taxonomy): domain Eukaryota; kingdom Metazoa; phylum Arthropoda; class Insecta; order Diptera; family Drosophilidae; genus Amiota; species Amiota mariae. Next base: position 10,536 of record JAWNKV010000647.1, on the reverse strand, counting down.
GTGCTCCATAATTGAATGCCGTATGTCCATATAGGCTTAATTACACTAATGTATAGCGCTAGTTTCCCATTGGTTGTCAGCTTAGATCTGCTGTTAAGAAGTGAGTACAACTGCTTAAATTTTAATGCAAGTTGGTCTTTCTTTTTCTGAATGTGATATTTCCAAGACATTTTATTGTCAATATGCATGCCCAAGTACTTTGCCACATTGCTTAGTGGAATATCAGTACCTTTCGATTTTTGATGACTTAGTTGATAAGTTGTCCCTGTCATGTATATCACATACGTCGTTTTCAGTTCATTAACTTTGATTTTCCATTTCTAAAACCAATATCATGTTTCGTCCAAAATTTTCTGCAGTTTACTTGTTTCCAGCTAAGTTTGTGTGCGAATACACAAAAACTGTATCGTCAGCGAAGGTAGCCACCATCGACGAGTTATCTCCTGGATTTGGGATGTCTGATGTATTATATATAAAGTGTAAAGCATAGGGCCAAGCGCCTCCTGCTTTTATTTGCCTTAGTGTTGAAGATTCGTCTTTTACAAAAAAATAGCGAGTGTCAGTAACTTTTGATGATTTCGCACAGAGGTACGTTTATTGTAAGGTTATTGACAACAAATTCTATGTATGCTTCCTAGTCTGTTTTTCTATTATACATTTTGCAGGCGGGTTGATCTTTTTTTACTGCGCAACTATATTCAATTTGTATTGGTGAATGGTCGGAAGAAAGTTCAATTTGGGAGTCAATTTGGAAATGTGTTATTTTTTAATACACAAAAGTCTATTAGATCCGGTATCTTCGTGCGATCCGTTGGCCAATAAATGGGTTCGCCTGTACTCAAATGCATCGTTTGAATTGCATTTACCAAATTATTCCCCTTTGTGTTTGCCAGCCTTGATCCTCAGTTTAGTTTACATGTTTGGCATTGTAATCACCTGCTGCGATGAACCTTGGGCCAAGCTCTTTAAAGTAGTCCTTAAATTGAACTGTTGAGATTGTGTGCCTAGGTGGGCAATAAATAGCTGCTATTGTGAAAGGTCCATATACGATATATCTTTCAGTAGCAATTTGGTCGACTGTATGTGACCGTGTTGATAAGTTTCAAGTTCAATGTGACGTGTATTATTTTTAACAATGATAGCTGTGCCATCCTGTTCTGTCCTGAACCATCCGTGTGGTTTGTTCTATATATTTTACATCCGGGAATGTTCAAGTAGTGATTATTTTTGCAGTGAGTTTCAGAGATAAGAGCTATGTATGTCAATCATATTTTCATTTAGGAATAGTTGAAGCTCTAAGATATGTTTCTGTAGTCCATTCGCATTCCAAACAATTATTCTTAATTTATGGACAATTTTGTTTGTCAAGTTTAGTTATCAGAAGTGTTATTATATTCATCATGTTTGTCACCTGTTGAATCAATTGCTTCATCATGTTTTTAAGTTCTACGGTATCGTCATTTGGCATAGAGTTTTGCTGGGAGGAATTTCTGTTTAGGGTCGAATTGTCAATAGAGCTTAATTTTGATTTTTGGGCTGTATGGTTGGTTGGGTAGGACTGGGAAGAGGCGGCTGTAATTTGCGCATAGCTTATGCCATTCTCCACTTAGCTTAAGGTCATGGGCATTTGCTGCTCTTTTGCAGTATCTATAAGTGTTTTAGGTCGAAGGGCAGGAAATCGTTGCATTTTAAGCGTTTTGTAGATTTCACAGCCCTTGTAATTGCAAGTATGAGCTCCATTACAGAGAGCACATTTTATTTTGTTAGTTGAGTCCATACGGCAGTCGACTGTTTAATGCCTTCCACCACATTTAACACACACTGGATCCCTGGAGCAGTAGTTTTGGGGTATGCGTATTTTTGGCAGTTCGTACATTGGACAATGGTCCTCTTGTTGTGGGGGGCCTCAAATTTGATTTTGGTATGAAGTAATGAAGTAATACTATACATGTTTTTGTTGGTTGAGCTGCTTTTAAGTTCAATTAAAATCAGAGGTAATGGTTTATTAATAGTTCTTTGTTGTATATTGTATACGTTAATACCTTCGTGTCCTAATATTTTTAGTTCGCGATTTATTTCGTCGGTGTCTGTTGATTGATGAAGATGTCTCAGCATAACTTTAAAACCACGTTCGTCTTTGGGATTGAACGTGTAGTATTTAGTATCTTTGGATTTAAGCATTTTTATGATTTTCTTATAGTGTAGGGGTCCTGCCGGTTGGATACGAACTTCATTATTGGGTAGAGTTTTGAGTACATAGTTTTCTCTACTACTCTCTACTACTTTACTATGTGCTTTGGTAAGTATGCTGATTTCTTCTACACCTTGCACATAAATAGGTGGTGGCTTGTTAGCTTTTGGAGTCTGTTTTGGGCTATTGACCAGAGCTTTCTTCTGTTCTAAGATATTTTCAGTGTCCTCATCGATGTCTAAAATATGAAAATAGTTAGAAGATGGCTTACCAAACCATGTGGACTGTTTATTTTGTTTGGGTTTGTTTGAACTTAAGGTTTTAGTAGGTGACGTTCTATTTCATTTGGGCTTTTTATTATTGTTAAGTGTTTGTTCAGTCGGTGATTGAGTCTTACGGTTCCTTTTGTTTAAGATTAACTTCTCAGGTTCATGTTTACTGTTTGAATTGTTTTGAACTTAGATTTTGTACTTGCGTGTGTTTCTTTTGCAGGCGTAGCTGTTGCAGAATTGACCAATGACGAAGTGTTGACGTAATTGCGATCATAGGTTTGGGTGTTAGTTGTTGTTGCGGTAAGTGCATACGGTGACGCAATCGAAGCAGTTGTTGAGACAACTGTTGTTGTTGTTGCTGCTGTTGAAGCTGTTGATATGCAAGCTGTATTTTGTGTTGTTGTAGTTGCTGATACAGTTGGTGTTAAAAATATTAATGTGCAAGCTGTGCTTTGTGTTCTGGTTTTGTAGTTGCTGATACAGTTGGTGCTTGGGTTGAGTATAAGGAAGTTTGAGGGGATGGGCACTGGGTGCTCCATGGTAGTGAGCATCTGGCGTTCGACTTCACTGTTCGAATGATCAAATGAAAGCAAGTTTTTACATCATTGACAAAATTTTATAATAGAATCAGAAGAATTTAAGTATTTTAAGTTAAATTTCCGAAATTGAAAAATGTTTGACTCCAATGACTCGCTCAAAATTTATTCGGCGTACTTTCCTGGTCCTTCAGCCAACTGTTTAAAAAATCATTGGATTACTTCATTGGCAACCCAGCACATTAAAAGTATGTTTAAGTCTGACTTGCTTAAAATATCTCGATTAGATGGTGACTACATAGTGGGTGGTGACTTAAATTGCAGAAATCAATTCTGGAACTGTTCCAGGGCGAACTTTTTTGGTAATACCCTTCATGAGCTCTTGTCCTTAGGGAAATTTTCCATTCTATTCCCCAAAGACTCAACTTATATCCCGGCAAGTTATAAAGGTAAACCGTCCACTCTTGATATCTTTCTTACAAATTCGCCGACAAACTTTTCTGAGCCTGTTGTTCATGCAGAGCTTTCATCTAACCATCTGCCCGTTTTATTTAAAATCAGTAAAAGATTTAAAATTACTAAACCTGAAACATATTTGCTTTGCTCAAAAGCTGATTGGAGGAAGTTTAAGCGTCACCTTAGTGCTTCATCTCATGAAAATCTCGACTTCTTTCAGAACTCAGAATCTGATTGTGAAATTATTGACTCGATGGCCGACATAATTCAAATAGATATAATAAATGCTATAAACAGTCAGTACCAAAGCTAGTTAAGCCAGTAGTCCGTAAACTTCCACCATCCATTAAAAACATCATTACTCTAAAAAACACAACCCTAAGGAAATGGACTAGAACCAGGCAACCCATCTTTAAAGCCAGAGCAAAATTATGAAATTCGAAAGAAGCTATTTGAACTAAATAATGTCTCTTGGAATAATAAATTGTTTAAATTAGGCAAAAAAACCAAACCCTTTTGGAAACTCACAAAAATCATTAAAAACAAAAAACAATTTATTCCAAGTACAAACTTCAATCCTCCACGAAGGACAACCACCTTGACGCGGTGTGGAGGCTTGCACTGCAATGACTCAACTAACTATGCTGACGGAGAACTCTCGTTCTCCGATAGTGTTTCCCATGTCAGAAAGGTAGCTGGAGGAGTGGTAACCAAGAGTTGTCCACCCCCCCCCCCCCCATCCACGGCGCATTGCGTGTCTCCTCTCAAGGGGAGTTCTTCCGCCTGCACCAATTCCCGGCACGATACCTTTTCCTATCCACGGACTACGCCTACCTTACTGTTTTTCTGACTCTGATTGCCCCTATCTGGTAGGGTGTGGCCTCCAGACCTATTAACGCCAGGGAGAAACCTTGTGCGAACGGCTCTGGCCTAAAGCCACAACCTGTCTCCGTTCCGTTAAAACCGTGGCGGGTCTCAGAGTACGTAACCGATTCCGTCACCATTTAGCTGGCGGTGTAGGTCTGGTTGAGTATCACTCCCAGTTAGCACTGGATCCACCTCCAAACCTCAGGTGCATGCGAGCAAGCAAGGTGGCGTACTCTCTCCTCTCCTCTCATCTGGAACATGGCAGTTAACTCCCTCCTAAGAAAATTGGATCAAACCGGATGCCGAGTTGTAGCTTATGCCGACGACATTGCTATTGCGGTATCTGGCAAGTTTCCGTCCACCCTATCAGAGAGATGAACATATGTTCTTAGCATTGTTTCAGAATAGTGTCGGGACCTTGGTCTCTCAGTCAAACCTTCGAAAACTGAGACCACACTTTTCACAAGGAAGTACAAAATTCCCAACTTACCAACCCCTTCCCCCCCCCCCCTAAACTCGAAGGTGTCTGCCTAAATACCTAAGTCCGAAGTATCTAGGTCTTATTCTTGACTCCAAGCACAGCTGGAAAGCAAACATCCTGGAAAGGTCACGGAAGGCCTCGTGTGCTCTCTACTGCTGTAAGAGAGGCTTGGTCGCGAGCTGGGGCCTTAACCTCGCATCGCAACCTGGCTCTATACAGCCGCCCAACCTTCTATATGGAGCCGTTTTCTAGTGGCCTGCCTGTCTCAAGGCAGTCAACCAAACATCTCTTGACAAAGTCAGGAGAACGGCAGCCATTGTGATGACAGGGGCCCTTCGGACCACTTCCACCAAAGCGCTGTTTGCAATCCTCAACTGGATGACAACTAGTCTTCTGGCTGAACAGTATGCCAAATGTTCTGTCATTAGACTTAATACCATAGCTCGCTGGACTAGCCACCTACAGGGCCATGCAAGCATTCTGGGACGCGGTCCATCTGCCCCTGGGGCAGTCGACTATGTATGCAACACACCTTAATTTAACCGGAAATTCTCCACCCACATTCACAGTAGAGAGGATTGGCTGGACGGTAAAGTTCTAAAACCTAATTCCATCGACATCTACACAGATGGCTCCAAACTGGAGAAGAAAGTCGGCAGCGGCATCTTCTCAAACAACCCATACTTAAGGCTCAGCTTTCGCTTGTCTGACCATTGCAGCGTCTTTTAAGCAGAAGTAATGGCCATACTACTGGCTCCCGGTGGCTTCTGGATAACCATGCTCCGGGGTCCCACATTAACAAGCGGCAATAAAGTCCTTCTCGGGTGTATATACTACATCCAAGCTGGTTGCGGACTGCCGTTCCTCCCTAGACAGTGCCCGGACATAGAGACATTGTGGGCAACTGTGAAGCTGACGAATCTCGGTAGAACCTCAATTAGCAAGACCATAAACGTACTAACGGGTCATTGCATCATAGGGAAACATGCTGGAAGACTTGGTCTTCCGCATAACGACTTTTGCCGTAGCTGCGGCTCAGAAGAAGAGGAGGAGACGGTGCTTCACCTGATGTGCCAGTGTCCATCCCTCGCCAGAAGTAGTCAGAACCACTTAGGCTCTATGTTCCTCTTCAGCCTAACCGAACTATCACTCTTACCAATTAAGGACATAGCTATGTTCATTTCAGATCCAAGTGGTTCTCCGCACCGGACTAAGGGGTGTCGTGTCAACACTTTGCTGGTATCTTAATTGGCCATTATGTTTTTTTTTGTGCCTAAGTGAGCCTCCCGTCTGAGGGCTGCCACGTTAACCTAACCTAACATAACCTTCAGCTTCAATGACAGTGTTTACAATACTAGATTAGAAAAGGCTAACTTACTACCCTACATATTTGAGTCTAAACACTATCAAACTGAGACCTACTCTGACTCGACCACATCTGAAATTGTGCGAAATTCTCTTTGTGACCTCATTGACTCGTTAGTACATTCATGTAGCCCTGAAATCACATCTGAGGAAGTTCAGGTCATCATAAAATCACTTAAAAATAAGAAATCTCCGGGTATCGACCAAATTCCTAATATTTGCCTTAAACAAATACCTTGTGAGACTCTGGCTTTCTTCCCAAAAATTTTAAATCATTGTGTTAAAATTGGATATTTTCCTTTAAAATGGAAAATCGATAAAATCATCCCCATTCCAAAGCCAGGAAAACATCCCGATTCTCCAGATAGTTACCGGCCAATAAGCTTACTATGCGGCTTCTCCAAAATCCTCGAACATCTAATTAAGATCAGGTTAAACTTACACCAAGAAAAAAATTCTATTTTACCAACAGTCAAATTCGGATTTCGATCTTTTCTTAACTGTATTCACCCCCTTGACCTAATATCTAAACATGCCAAGGAGAAATTGGCTCTTAAAAAGTCAGTTGGCATGGTAACACTTGACATAGGAGCCGCTTTTGATACAGTTTGGCATAATGGCCTGATTTTTAAATTAATATCTTGTAATACCCCTACTTACATTACTAATCTAATACAAAGCTTTCTAACTGATAGGTACTTTTATGTTAGTCTAAACGGAACTGACTCCAGTAGGAAGCTAATGAGTGCTGGTGTCCCACAGGGTTCTGTGCTCGGACCCATCCTTTATAATATTTACACTTACGACATCCCTTTGTTTGAAAGATGTAGTTCGCTTATTTTTGCGGATGACACAGCTCTTTATAGTATTGGTAACACATGCACAGATATACAAAATGAGCTACAAAGCTCATTGGACTCCCTGTCATCTTATTTCTATCCATGGAAAATTAAGGTAAATGCCGTTAAAACTAAAGCGATTTATTTCACAATGAAAAGAAAGCCAGTCTTTTTGCCAAACGTAGAGCTTCAACTTAATAACTCCAACATTAAATGGGAAAATTCAGTTAAGTATCTGGGTGTTATTCTAAATAAAAAACTTCTATTCAGTGAGCAAATCAGTAAAACCATAGACAAAATAAATAAGACTGTACGTATCTTATACCCATTTATCAACCGCAGATCAAAACTCTCGATTCAAAGTAAACTAACCATCTACAAATCGATACTTTTACCTATTAAGTTATATGGGTCTGAAATATGGGGTGGCTGTGCAAAGACTCATACAAGAAAATTGTAGACTGCCCGAAACAAAATTTTGAAAATGATATTTGACCTACCATACTTCTATGCAACAAATCTTTTGAATACAAAAGCAAATGTTGAAACGATTGATGAGATGAGCTCATCTCTCGTGCTACAAGCAAATTTAGGCAAAAAACATCTAATATTACACAGCTACGTGCTAACAGGTACTTTTCCCCTCCTAGTTTTCGACTAGTTTTCATGAAGTATCAGCATTCCTTTAGATTTAAGTACTTTAAGTTTATTTTTTTTTTCCAAGGTTTTCAATGCCATCTTTCCTTGGGTAATTTAAATGTAACAACAATAAATGTTAATAATTAAATTAATTAAGCCAACATTATAATATCTCAGCTGTACAATAAGTCTAAACTCTGATAAATATTAGTTACTAGCTTTAAGCAATATTATAAAATGTATATACGTGTATATGTATAAGGCGAATAAAGCAAATTATCATCATCCAAAAAATCTATCAACAATTCACGTATGATAATTACATAATTGTCCAGAGTACAAACTTACCTCTGCAGAAATTAATGATTTATACATAAGTACATCGCAGCATGTTTTGCCAAGATCATGACCAATTCAGCTTGTACTACTCAATCAAATAAATGTGAGAACCTACTACCGAAACTGACTGGAACCACCGATTCACTCAAAGCCTGTCTAGAAATGGTATACAATAATTGTTTCCAAAAATGTGGACCAAAAAAATAAAAAATAAGTGGTTTTGTTTTAAGTATAATAGAATTTATTTTAAAGGTTTTATATTTTTTAATGTACACATTTATTTTATTCACTATCACTTTCATTCATTATTGTCGATAGGATTTCAGCCAAATTTTCTGCTTCATTCAAAAATTCATCCCTTGTTACATGAACGTTTGCCCTTAAAATTTGAACGGATGAAAGTAACGATTCAAAGTCTTCTAATTGTTGTTCCATATTACCAGAGCAGGACATATTATTTGCCTTATCTGCAAAATAAGTTTGTTTTTTATTGGATTGGTATATTATTATTTGATTTAGATACAAATTTTTTAATGAAATAAAATCAGTAACATCAATTATGATTCCTTTGAAGAGATTTTAACTTGTGAACTATATTGCACCTTTATTGGTCCAACACAATGTTAAAAATCGTATACCTATTTACAGATCATCATTACAACGCAACCTCTCGAAGTGTGCGGTTGTCGTATAAACAAATCTAGTAAATCGCGAGTTATCAATCGACTTTAAATTTCAAAGCCACATTACCCTCAATAATATTCTATCTGAGGCCGAATAAGCAGCAGAAATTAAGCGACGCATAAGTCCTTCTTCCTAAAAGTTTGGCGCTCCTGGCGTACATGACGTTTTGCACGCACGTTTGCACACAACCAATGTCGATGTTGGTAAGTCCCAGTATTTTAATTTCTTCCGTCCCCTCCAAACTTTCGACAAGGATGAAGACAGTAATACTGATGCTGCAAGCGATGTTGACCAGCCTGCATCAACAAGGGCAATACCCGCCACCAATCACCATTCTTAAAAAAACGTCAAAGGCTGTTTATGACTTAGTGAAGGTAGCTTTAATATCAAAATACTGTATTAAAGCTATTTCCATTGGAATAAAAGTTTTCCTGAACTCTTCTATGGATTTCAACTCAATGTGCCAAGCCCTGAATAAAAATAAAATAGAATTTTACACCCACGAAACACGCCAAACAAGACCCTACAAGGCTGTTCTCTCTGGGCTAGATAAAATGGGCAACGTCGAAATTAAAGAGTTGCTTACAGCTCGCGGGCTTAAGTGGAGCGATGTAAAAACTATTGAAAGAACTACAAGAGTAGGCTACACCCTACTTCTCTATGTTGTATACTTTGAAAACGGATCAATAAGATTGCAAGACTTAAGAAAACAACACTCTTGCATCAACAATACGAAAGTTCGCTGGGAGTTTAAATCAAAATCCAAAAACCAAACCACACAATGCTATAACTGTCAGCTCTTTGGACATGGATCTAGCAACTGCAGTGTCAAAACATCATGCTCTTACTGTGCTGGTCCGCACAAGTCTTCGCTATGCACAAGTAAGGACTCTTTTCGCTGTGCCAACTGTAAAGGTGATCACCCCTCCACTGATTCATCATGCCCCTGTCGTGCTTCTTACCTGTCGATGCTAAAAAAGAGTAATCAAAAAGGCAAACGTAGCATCCAAAACAATGATAATGTCAATGACATCAGTAAAAGAACCGACAAACGCAGCATGCAGCGTCAAACTACAAAAATGACGCCGAGGTACACAAACGACTTCAACCATATTGACTTCAGTAAACAAAACACAGCTGTGAATTTCAAAATTTAAGAAAGTAATTATTGAAGAAAACTGTATTAAAAGTTGAATTATTAAAAAAATCAGCCAAGCTGTGAGTCGGACTCGCACACGGAGGGTTCCGTACCATCGTACAAGATTTTTTGCTTAAAATATAAAATTATGTTTATATTTAATAGCCTAAAAGTATACTACAATTACCAGCTCAATGTATACTACAAAAAATTGTTAAATTAAAGAACAATGCTTCTAAAAATGTATATTTTTAGTATTTGTCGTTCTACACACAAGTGAATTACACACTTTGTGAAAATTTCAACTATCTACCTATTACGGTTCATGAGATAGAGCAGGAGACGGACGAACATTGTATGCTTAGTAATAGGGTCCCGTTAGTTCCCTATGGGTACGGAACCCTAAAAAGGAAGTATGTATTTTTATTATCATGTAATAAATTGAATTGAAATAACTTTTTAAATAGATAGCAAAGTCTGCCATCAAATTTAACATAAATACTGCAAAGAAATTGCCATTTACCAAAAAAGTTTTTTGTCATTCACCACGCGATCAAGCAGTTCTTTTGGTTTACAAACAGCTGTTTTCTGGTTCACAAACCAGTTGTTTTTCCATTCACCAATACTGTTTTCTGTTGAAGCTGAAGTTGTTCGACTTTTTGAGTTGCTACGATTTCATACATTTCAACTTTTTTTTTTTGACGCACGAACGGAGTAAAAGCTGGTTTG
>JAWNKV010000646.1:0-56637 GCA_035041805.1 Amiota mariae | reverse complement strand
AGATAATAAAAAATAAAAACCATATAAGTCTGCATCTACTCGATTTTGTTCCACTGTGCACTCGATTAAGGAAATATTGTCGCACAAAGCCAAAAGTTGGCAGCTCGTCTGGAGGCTAAAGTCGGCAACCCGACGCCAGAATCGGAAAGGTAGGCTGATAACCTGCTAATCTTAAACTCATCTTGTCAACAAAACCACAGCAAAAAACCTCGGATAAAACGAAAGATTTATACGTCGATGACATTCAGCATGAAAAACAGGACTAGATTTGGAACATGGAATATTCGGACGCTCTTGGAAGCATCACGCCTATCCCAAGTAAGCAAAGAGTTTATAAATTACAATCTCCTTGTGGCCCTTTGCTCCTCCGTGGAACCTTAGGACATATATTTATTTATAAAGTTTAGAAAAAGTTTTCCGCATTGCTTACAAAAAGAAACTGGTGAACCATGCAATGCACTTTGTAATCCTATTAAGGTAATAGGGCTGTTACCAGATAATATTCTAATTGCAATTAATTGTACTTGGACTATGTAATTTACAAATATTCAGTTAAAATACAAATATATTTTCATAAAAATGTTGACTTTTTGCCAAACAAAAAGGGTCAATAAGCTTACGAATACTATGCGGCTTCTCCAAAATCCTCGAACGTCTAATTAAGATCAGGTTAAACTTACACCTAGAAAAAAATTATATTTTACCAACAATCCCATTCGGATTTTGATATTTTCTTAACTGTATTCACCCCCTTGACCTAAACTCTAAACATGTCAAAGAGAACTTGGCTCTTAAAAAGTCAGTTGGCATGGTAGCATGGTAATACTTGACATAGAATATTTACACTTACGACATCCCTTTGTTTGAAAGATGTAGTTCCCTTATTTTTGAGGATGACACAGCACAGATATATAAAATGAGCTAGAAAGCTCATTGAACTCCCTGTCATCTTATTTCTATCAATGGAACAATGGAAAATTAAGGTAAATGCCGTTAAAACTAAAGCGATTTATTTCACAATGAAAAGAAAGCCAGTCTTTTTGTCAAGCGTAGAGCTTCAACTTAATAACTCCAAACATTAAATGGGAAAATTTAGTTAAGTATCTGGGTGTTATTCTAGATAAAAAACTTCTATTCGGTGAGCATATCAGTAAAACCACAGACAAAATAAATAAGACTGTACGTATCTTATACCCGTTTATCAACCGCAGATCAAAACTCTCGATCCAAAATAAACTAACCATTTACAAATCGATACTTTTACCTATTATGTTATATGGGTCTGAAATATGGGGTGGCTGTGCAAAGACTCATATAAGAAAATTGCAAGACTGTCTAAAACAAAATTTTGAAAATGATATTTGACCTACCATACTTCTATTGAAGAGATGGACTCGTTCTGCTATTTGGGCAGTATTATATCCGCAAATGGGGGTTCAAAAGACGACATCGACAACCGCTTAAAAAAAGCCAAAGAAGCCTTCGGCGCCCTTAAATCCATATGAAGTTCGTCGTTCATCACATGACGTACGAAAATAAAAATATTCAACTCCAACATCAAGTCTACCCTTTTATATAGCTGTGAAACCTGGAATTTGATTGCCTCAGATCACCAAAAGCTGCAAGTTTTCGTAAATCGTTGCCTCAGACAAATTTTGAGAATTTTCTGGCCTGTCATCATTTCTAATAGAGAATTGTGGGCCCGTAACCACCAAACGCCATTACGCATAGAGATCTTGAAGAGGAAATGGGGCTGGCTCGGACACGTGTTAAGGAGAGATCCAAATGATATCACCCGAATTGCAATCGACTGGAATCCGCAAGGCAGCAGGCGTCCTGGAGAAAAAACTTGGACCTGAACATAAGGAAAACAAACAAGACGTGGAGTGAAATCAAGAGATTGGCGCAAGACAGAAGAGAATGGTGGAACCTTGTTGTGGCCCTTTGCTCCCACGAGGAACCATAGGACTATATATACATATATATATACTCGTATATACTTCTATGCAACAAATCTTTTGCATATAAAAGCAAAAATGTTGAAACGATTGATGAGCTCATCTCTTGTGCTACAAGTAAATTTAGGCAAAAAACATCTAATATTGCACAGCTACGTGCTGACAGGTACTTCCCCTCCTAGTTTTCGACTAGCTTTCATGAAGTATCAGCATTCCTTTAGATTTAAGTAGTTTAAGTTTAATTTTTTCTTTTTTTTTGGTCCAAAGTTTTTAATGCCATCTTTCCTTGGGTAATTTAAATGTAACAACAATAAATGTTAATAATTAAATTAATTAAGCCAAAATTATAATATCTCAGCTGTATAGTAAGTCTAAACTCTGATAAATATTAGTTGCTAGTTTTAAGCAATATTATAAAATGTATATACACCCAACTCTTTTTTTACACGGTGGATACGTTCCTTAGAAAATCGTGCAAACAAAAATCGTGTAAAAATATACATGCGACATATGGTAAAAAACTTACAAAATCATGTAAGTTGGAAAATCTATATATATTTTCACCAAAATCCGTGCATAAAAAGTATAAATGAAATCCATGTTATTTATAAAACAAGAAATAATTCATTTTTATTACAAAAAAAAAACTTACTATGCAGTAAAAATAGGTGTATCATATAAAAATTAAAATTTAAATAAGAATTTTTTTTTTTTTTTTTATTTATTTGTTTTATTTGCGATCTATCGTAAACGACAATAAGCAAATTTGTTTGAACAACCTTATGACTATTGTATTAGTTTAATTTAAATAGGAACTCTGAACGGCAAATCCAGTTGGTACAGCCGATTCAATCTTCGGCTGTTGGCTGTTGTCAAGCAGGTTGACTGCAAGGTGATTGTCATGATTTTCCAGCCTGGAGATATTTTTGTTGCTGATTCTTGCGATCTCCTCACGAATCGTGGATGTCTGTAGATCTCTGTGTTATTTCATAATCGAGTAAAAAAAGTCCGTGTAAAAAGAGATTTGGGTGTATACGGCGAATAAAGCAAATCAAAATCATCATCAAATGGCATTTTCGACCAATAAAGCAATCGATTCTAGACCTTTTGTATTGAAATCTACTCCTCTTTCTCCTCCTCTCCCTCTCTCTCTCTCTCTCTCTCTCGCTCTTTAATTCTAATCTGATTATGGAATATTCGAACAAGTTTTTCATTTGCCATGTGCATTATTAAGATATCAAATGCAAATCAAATGATTTCTTTATTAATATTTCTAATTATACGCACAGAGATTTCATTATACTCGTATATGTACATATGTATGTATGTACATATGTATGTATCTATTATAGTAAATAGTACATACAAATGTCTATTATATTAAATAAATAACAAATTAAAATCAAATGGTAATAATTAATGAAGCCATAAACATACATAAGACTTAACTGTCTTAAGGGTTGTTGTTTCATTATTTTTAGTAGACTACTACTACATATTGGTTTTTCTTTGATTCATCCATGCAACACGAATGCAATTTTATTGCATGTGATAAATAATGTGTACAAGAAATCATTCATTAAATTGATGAAGTTCAAAGTCATGATGACGTTTGAAAAAAAAACAAACAAAAAACTTGTTGCGGCTGTTAGTCTTTTCATTCAGAAAAACAATGTAACTCAAATCAAATATTCTTGTTCTCTACTATAATAAAAAAAATAAAAAAAAATATAAAACAAGACTAACTTTGGCTATGCCGAAGTTGTAATACTCTTCAGTTCCCAGCGAGTGATCCGAGGGTCTCGAAATTTATAATTTTAAGTCGATAGTACAAAAAACAAAAAACTTTTTCTAATAAGAACTTTGATTTGGATCCCGGTTTGTATGGGGGGTACCCCTCCTAGTAGTCCGAGGGTCTTGAAATTTTCATGGTTTGTGGATATGGACCAGAAACTTATAGTGTCCAAATTTCAGTTGGATACGTCAAAAAAAAAAAAATTTTTCTAATAAGAACTTTAATTTAAAAGGGGGTTTGTATGGGAGGTACCCCTCATGGTGATCCTAGGATCAGGAAATTTATATGGTTGGTGGATATGGACCAGAAACTTATAGTGTTCAAATTTCAGTTTAATACGTCAAAAAACAAAAAAACTTTTTCGAATAGGAACATTAATTTAAAAGGGGGTTTGTATGGGAAGTACCCCCCCTAGTGGTCCGATTCAGTTGATTCACGAACTTGTCCGACATTTGGTAAAAAGAAATCGATGTAAAAAATTTTAGCTCTCTGGCTTAAAAACTGAAGGACTAGGAGTGCGAACAGACGGACCGACGGACAGACGGACATGACTAAATCAACTCGTCTCATCGAGCTGATCACAAATATATACGAGTATATATACTTTATATGGTCTGCGATGTCTCCTTCTGTGTGTTACAAACTTCATGACAAACTTATAATACTATAAGTATTCACTAACGTGAAGAGTATAAAAATAAAAGAAATTGGAAGTAACTTATGTCTGTAGTAGTATTAGTAGTAGTAGTACTTAGTATATGCAATAGGTAGGTTAAATTAAACTTAATTAAAAGCTCCCGCCCTATCATATATAAGCTTGGGAATGTGACAATTGCAACTTATATTGGTGTCATAATTGTCACAACTTAGGTTATGATGAATCAAAAGCTTTGAATGATATCGACTGCTGTATTTATTTATCACATCCATAACAGTTGGGATCTTAACAAACCAAGGGGCGCCCTTGACTCTACGGAGTGTCTTGTGCCTGCAGTTTTGTAATGCTATCGGCAGCTGCAGTGCCCCATATTTGAATGGCATAGCGGAAAGTTGGTGCCACCACATGCATATAAATTAATATTTTGTTTGATAACGACAGTTTATTATTGGAAGTTCAGTTTCCTAAAGTTTTGACAATAGCGAGCCGCAACCAACCATCTTCATGTGAGCCCACCATATGAGGCGTTTGTCCAGGATCAGACCATGATATCGGATTTACTCCGTCTGTGGAATGATATTAAAATTGTACAATACGTTATAGCCGGACAAACGTCTTATGTTAGGGAGAAAGTGAAGTTTCTTGACCTGATGGAATTGATCATTATATTCCAGCGCTTGGCCAAGGTGTGAATTTTGATTAAATAATGATTTATTTTTTCTGCCGCTTTATTAGGTAACCTGGAGTTGTTGACTATGGCCATTTCGTCGGCATATTACGTGGTTATCAATAATTTTTGGCATGTCCGTGGTATGTGTGTGTGTCTGTGTGTAGTATGTATAGGACCGGGGAGAGATTACTACCTTGTGAAACGCCAGCCCTCATGCGTCTGGTCGTAGATTTCTTCTGACCTCTGAGTGCCACAGAGAAGAACGTTCTTTCAGGAAGCTATGGATAAGTAAATACTGGTTGCCAGGCAGGAGCGCTTTGATTTTGTTAAGTAACCCATTGATCCACACCTTATCGAAGGCCTACTTAACATCTAAGAAGGCTGTGGAGGATCATATTCTTCCTGGTTTCATCTCAAATGCTGATAGAAGGAGACCAGACCATGAACTAAAAAGTTTCTTAATAAATATAAAGTAAAATTTAAATTTCAATTGCAACTTACTTTCTTAAACTCTTCCATGTTCATATTCAAACTCAATTTGTAGAGGAGAAAACAAAATCAATCAGCCTCACCAAATATTTTATACCTAATAATATTCTTTAGATAATAGTAGCACATAATACTAGTACACTAGTTGTGTCCCCTAGAGTTGCTGTGGATTCGGTTGGTTAAAGACTAAACATATGAGTATAGACTGGACATTCCTCACGAAATTGTGTCCTCTCATGTCTAACAAACTTATCTACGCTTAAAGATTTTTGATTCCAAAAACTAACAAACAAAAGGACATTTTTGATTTGATCCACCAAATTCAACTGATTTCGATGAAATAAATGCTATATTTGGCTCATAATAAAGCTTCTTATCTTTCAGTAATTCGATTTTCAATCCAATGCGTGAATTTTATGTGATGCGCGCACAAACACACAAACAGACAGACAAAGACTAAGACATTTTTTTTTTTTTTTTTTTACTTTATTGAATGTTGTAATTAAACATTATTGACAAAGAAGACTTGGTTAATTTTTATACTCTTTAGTGAAAAGTATTATAAGTTTGTCATGAAGTTTGTAACACACAGAAGGAGACATCGCAAACCACATAAAGTATATATACTCGTATATATTTATGATCAGTTCGATGAGACGAGTTGATTTATCCATGTCCGTCTGTCCGACGGTTCGTCTGTTCGCACTCCTAGTCCTTTAGTTTTTGAGCTAGAGAGCTAAAATTTTGTACATCGGTTTCTTTTTACCAAACGCCGGTCAAGTTCGTGAATCAGCAGAATCGGACCACTAGGGAGGGTACCTCCCATACAAACCCCTTTTAAATTAAGGTTATTATTAGAAAAAGGTTTTTTGTTTTTTGACATATCGAACTGAAATTTGGACACTATAATTTCCTGGTCCATATCCACCAACCATATAAATTTCATGATCCTAGGGTTACCAGGAGGCGTACCTCCCATACAAACCCCCTTTTAAATTTAAGTTCTTATTAGAAAAAGTTTTTTGTTTTTTGACGTATCAAACTGAAATTTGGACTCTATAAGTTTCTGGTTTATATCCACCAACCAAATAAATTTCATGATCCTAGGGTTACCAGGAGGGGTACCTCCCATAAAAACACCCTTTTAAATTAAAGTTCTTATTCGAAAAAGTTTTTTGTTTTTTGACGTATCGTACTGTAATTTGGACGCTATAAGTCTCTGATCTATATCCACAAACCATGAAAATTTCAAGACCCTCGATCTACTAGGAGTGGTACCCTCCATACAAACCGGGATCCAATTGAAAGTTCTTATTAGAAAAACTTTTTTGTTTTCTGTACTAGATTTCAAGACCCTCGGACCACTCGCTGGGCTGTGAAGAGCATTACAACTTCGGCATAGCCAAAGTTAGTTTTTTTTTATATTTTCTTTAAGCTTTATATAAAAGAAATATTATCCAGCAATTCCGACATTTCCGGTACAAAAGATAAATATATGCAAAAACACTACCGCCCCATAGTCGAATGCAACTTTCTATCAAAATTTCAGAGCCAACGGTAAAGTCGTAAACAAACAAACATTCATATTTATTTATATTAATGGGGATAAGATAAGATTAAATTGAGATTGGTTTATCTATAATAGTTCACATAGAGGTTTAACATCCAACTCAATGTATTTTGCCTTATGTTAATCGAAAGATTTGACAGAAAAAACCAGGCTTCATAATGACAAGCTTGCTAAATTACCCATATCTTCAAATAATTGTTTTCCGTGATATTGGATCCAGAGGGGTTTTTCAAAAATTCCAGGAAAAAAAATATCTTGGATGTTATTTATCTATTTGCCGCCGGCAAATATTAAAAAATGAAAAACTTGTGATAAAAACCGCAATAGTCTGGCACATTAATTACTTAATTGGATCCAATGGTTGATGGCTGATTCACAAAGATCTGAGGTCAAATGTAAAAGTTTATCCAATTCATCCAATAAAGTTTGAAGAGTGAGCAATCAAATTTTGTCCAAGTTATATGCCATTTTTATTTAAACTTGTATCATATATTGAATCTCTAAATCTCTGAATTTGAGGCCAGGGATTGATCTATGGCAATGTCATTTGTCATTTGGTTTGCCTTAAAACACATAGAAGTGTCTTCTTCAGTTGATAAAATATATATTTCTATATATGTATGTGAAAAAATCAGAAACTATAGTAACATTGTATTGAGTTTCCATTGATCCATAGACATATTGGAAGCTGTCATTTACTGTACATATGTCATACATATGTCATATATCATTAATTTACATCTACATTCTGCCATGTTGGTGGTGCAAACATTGACAACAAAGTAATATTGTACATAGTGTAATTAACACTTTATCAAAAGTTCCAAGTTGAAACTTAACCAAAAATGAAAAGGTTAAAAATAAAGTTAATGTTAATGGATTAGCAATCCATACTCATTATTCATATAATTATTATTATTATAATATTATTATTATTATTATTATTATTGTTATTGTTGTTCTAATATTTTGTAATAATTTTATGCTTTGGAAGAGTCAACAATTTTCTTCTCATTGCTTATAGTTTTTTAAATACAATATTTATCTTATATTAGTTTTTTGCTACTGCAATATATTATAATAAATAATAATAAAAAAATTGTTATTACTAAATTACATTTCACGAAGTCCTTTATAATAAACTTCTAAACAAGGAGAAAGTATTGTAAACTTAAATCTTGAAAATAAGGACACTAATCTAAGAGTAAACACACCAATCTAAAAAAAAAAAAAAAACTTATTGATGTTCCATTTTCAGCTCAAAAATCAAACATTTCTTAATCATCTAGGCGGATCTCATTAGGGTCTCAAGGACGAAGTATGCCACCAGTGGCCATTTACTTACCATTCATTTCCATTGCTTCTTCTATTGTTGTGAATGATGTGATGCTGATGTTGGATGATCTTCCAATTTTTTGGTTTATTCTTCTGTTTCTGTTCCTATTCCTATTCCTAATTCTATTTGTTTGTTTTTGTTGTAAAGATTTTTTATTTATTTTTTGTTTTTTTTTTTTTGTTTGTTTATTTATTTAAACAATTTGAGTTTGCGTCCTGTCGCGTTTCATTCAAAATGTCTTCGTTTTCTTTTATGACATTCAAAATTGACACGCAAAAAAAAAAGAAACCACCAAAAATATAGTAATACAAACAACAATTTTTAACCAAAACTCAACCGAAAGAGCTCAGGTCGAGGGCACACAAGAAACAAATTATTGAAGAAAAAAAAAATATTATTATTGTAAATACTATTAACACGCGCAATTAACAAACATTTAGCGTTTAAATAGTGAACGCGATAAACAAAATGATTTCACATGCGACAAAACTCTAATGCTTAAATCAAAGAAAACGCGCGCGCGCCTTTTGCCCAAGACCCCAAGAGAGCGAGCGCCACACACTCCCAATAACCGTCCGTATCGCTCCAAACTTCGTTTGCGACTGAATCTGAATGGTGGCAATGTGCCCAATAGTCTGTAGTACTAAGTAAGTGCGACTTTGAGTGGAAATTATCAAACAACAACAATAACCGAAACAATAATAATAGTAATTACAAAATAACTAAACTTGCTGCTGTCGTCGTTGCCAACGAACAGCGAACGAGCTTTTAAAAAAAAAACGAATGAAATTAGTATCTTAAACAAACATCAATAGAGTTGTCAAAGCGCAGCAGCAGCAGCAGCAACGGTGGCAGCAGCAGCAGCATGGCTTAAAGCCACCCGTAGATGTACAATGTTTCTATCCAATCTAGTTGGGTTTTTTTTCAAATCAGTCAAATACAACGTTTCTAGGTGATAAAAATTGTGCCAACACAAATATGTGTATTTTAATATATATTTTTGATATTTATTTGTCAAATAATATTGTACGTCTAATGGTCGCTTAGTGACTTTGTTGTGTGGAAAGTAGTTCCGCGGCCCACAGTGTTTGTTTATAACAGTCTTTCGAATTTACACTTATAATACATTTTCGATGTACAGATTATCTGAATTTATCTGACAATATAGAAATAGAGTTTCTTTCCAAAAACAGATCCATCATACAATATTTATTTTTAAAGCTTATTATAAATTTAATACTTTTTATCCCGTTTTCTTTTTGGGATACACGTTAAAAGTCCTAGGCACACTAATAACGCATAAAACCGTGCATCGGACAGCCACCTCCATACAGTATATGAGGAATTGATTAGTGTGAGGATACAAAAATTGATATAACTAGTAGAAAGAAGATTTACTTTGGCTATGCCGAAGTTGTAATACTTATAACGCACCTTCTACATCTTCTGATTATTGTTTTAAGTTCATGTTTTGTATTGGAAGTACCCCTCCTAGTGGTCCGAGAGTCTTGAAATTTACATAGTTGGTGGATATGGATCAGATACTTATAGTGTCCAAATTTCAATTTAATAGTATAAAAATAAAAATTCTAATAAAAAGGTAAATTTGAATTGAGTTTTACATGGGAGGTACCCCTCTTGGTGGTGTGATTCCGATAATTTTGACAAACGTACTGCGTATGTTGAAAAGAAAGTTTCATGCAAAATTTCAGTTCTCTAACTCAAAAAGGAACTAATTTGCATACATACAGACAGGCAAACGGACAGACGGACATGGCTAAATCAACTCATCTCGTCGTGCTGATTAAAAATATATACACTTTATGGGGTCTCTGATGTCTCCTTCTATGTGTTTTAAATATACATATAAGCTTCGATGAACCCAAGTTTATGTTGTGTCTTTATTTATGAATTCAAAAAGATGATGTCAATATCATTATTGGACCAGAACCATTCCGTAGGCTGCCTTGGAGTTCCACAACTTACATTTTTATTATTATTAATCTAAGATTTTTTATTATATTTTATTATAACATGATTAAATCTAATACAAAACCAGAAAAACAAGACTAACCTTGGCTATGCCGAAGTTGTAATACTCTTCACGCTCCTCCTAGTAGTCCGAAGGTCTTGAAATATACATAGTTTGTGGATATGTATCAGGTACTTATAGCATCTCAATAGTGGTTCCACACTACAGAAAACAAAAACTTTTTCTAATAAGAACATGAATTTCGATCCCCGTTTGGGGGATGTAGACAGTTTTTTTTTGTAGTATACTTTTAGGCTGTTGAATATTTCACTTTTGCGACAAAAACAAATTTGCATACATTGTGTTAAATCTTGTGCGATGGTACGGAACCCTCCGTGTGCGAGTCCGAATCACACTTGGCTGATTTTTTTTATATTTTTGCTCTATGATATTTTTCGCTTGACATTATTATAAACAACCCAATTGTCATCGCCGTTTATGATAATGAATCGCAAATATTGATGCGCTTTGTAAGGTGAATTTCTTTCAACTCATGTGGAACTCAAATATTGAGCTTATCCAAGTTTTTTAAGGTGCTTTTCCTCTGTTACACGTGATGCTTTAAGACTTTCTGCAAGCTATTGCGTTGAACAATGGTGGTTTTCATCAATCATTGCCTTAATTTGGTTAACTTTAGACTCCAATGTCCAACCAATACATGCTAAATCTTTAACTTCAACATCTCCGGAAAGGAATTTGGCAAACCAACGGTGACATTCGCGTTCACTTATTGCATCTTTCCCATATACGTTACATACTTATTTTTTCCTTTTCGGAAGTAAAAAAGCAATAGTATATTCTGAAAATACTCACTTTTACTGTCGCTGGTTAATAAACTGTAACTTTATCAAATGTTATTGATAGTAGTTAAGATTCAAACCTTTCAAATTACACCTACTATATTACCTATAAAATTAAGACTAAAAAAACCGAAATGACTTTTGCACACACGAATACATAGATTACGCATGTAATGAGGAAAAGGAAAGGAAAGGAAAGAACAAAACATTTACAATGACACTGTACTACCTAAAGCCAAGATTCTTTCTTAACAAAAATCTATTGGAGGAGCTGAACTTATGGGGCTTATTACAATAGGCCCAGGTACAAGGTCAACTGGTTCCCATTATTCACAACATAAACTAATTTAATCTAATGTAGATGCTGCCAAACGAGCTAATTGTATGATTAAATAAATCTTTTGTATCCCTTCCAACTTATAGACCAATTATTATACAATAATTACCAAATACTAGAAACCTTTGATGTGTTATACAATTAATTATGAAATGAAATGACATGATATATCGTTCAGTCGTCAACAAAATTATTTAAAATTTCTTACAGTTGCGTACTAAGTGCTTCGGTGGTCCTGGGTGGCAAAATTAAATGAGGCCTCTTAAATGAAATACACACGTATTTCGAAAATGGAAGGCACTTAGAATTCACTGATTTCTGGTATGTATGGGGTCTCATAATACAACATTAATAACGTTCATTTAGATTTTAAAAATTAAATAAAAAAAAGACTAACTTTGGCTATGCCGAAGTTGTAATACTCTTCACGCCCCAGCTAGTGGTCCGAGGGTCTTGAAATTTATAAGGTTGGTGGCTATGGGTTGGACACTTATAGTATCCATATTTTAAGTCGATAGTACAACAAAACAAAAAAGTTTTTCTAATATGAACTTTCATTTGGATCCCGGTTTGTATGGGGGGTACCCCACCTAGTAGTCCGAGGGTCTTGAAATTTATATGATTGGTGCATATGTACCAGAAACGTATAGTGTCCAAATTTCAGTTTGATAAGTCAAAAACAAAAATCATTTTCTAATAAGAACATTAGTTAACAAAAGGGGGTTCGTATGGGAGGTACCCCTCCTGGTAACCCTAGAATCATGAAATTTATATGGTTGGTGGATATGGATCAAAAACTTATAGTGTCAAAATTTCAAATTTGATACGTCAAAAAACAAAACAAAAATTCTAATAAGAACATTAATTTATAAGAGGTACCACCACCACCACTCCCCCCCCCCTAGTCGTCCGATTCAGCTGATTCCCTTGATCGGCGTTTGGTAAAAAGAATCCTATGTACAAAATTTCAGCTCTCTAGCTCAAAAACTGAAGGACTAGGAGTATGAATAGACAAACCGACGGACAGCCGGACAGAAGGACATGGCTAAATCAACTCGTCTCATCGAGCTGATCACAAATATATATATACTTTATGTGGTCTGTGATGTTTCCTTCTGTGTGTTAAAAACTTCATGACAAACTTATATTTATATTTTATACTTATTATTCAGTTCCGTGAAGAGTATAAATATTGCAATTACAATTTTTAAAAAGGATTTGTGAATAAAACCAACTGTTTTCTCTAACATCACTTAAATCGGTGCGTGTTTCAATATTTCTTTAGATTCTTTTTAAAAGTAATTAAGTACGAGGAATTTGCATAATTTAGACACCTGCATTCATTTGTGATGTAAATTAACTTAGATTAAAAGAGAAAAATAATAAATTTTTGCAATCTCATTTTGATTGCTTGAAATTGAATTGCAAAAATTGAATTGCAAAAATTGAATTGTGTTTCAGGTCAAATTGCCATTGAGTAGGACAAATACAACAATGTCAACAATGGTAACTACTCGTATAACTGAAACATTTAAGTACTTTCTGTTGGCTGACCCGTGTCTTTTAATGCAAATAACGATCGACTATTGTCTAAAGCAACAGTTCTTAGCTACTTACTTAGTACTCCGCAGTCTTTGACAAACATTCGCGAAACAAATTTTATCAGACATCAACTTTATACCCAAGAATATGTCGATTATTTATCAATATTCACAAAACAAGACTGGAAAAATAATATTGTTGAGAAACGAAATGGAATTGGGATAAGGTCTCAGAAACATAAGAATTACTGTTAAAGAATTACTGGTATAAAGTCAAGAGCCAAGACAAAAATCTAAATATGTAGTAACACGACACCAACGACAATCGTCATTTCAATTACAAATTTTAATATTCAATATTCTCTGTACACTAAGTAAGTACAGAAACATATTTATATAAATATTTATTATGTGAAATTGGACAGCATTGGAGCACGCTTACTTACTCACTTACTTACTCCCTTTCCTCTTATCTTTCCGAATTCCTCGTATTTAATCTTAATCTGTTCTTACTCACTCAGATTTGCTATGTGATACTTGTTTATTGTCATTGTGCATTTTCTCTAGCGCCTACATTTTAGCATTTTTCATTTGTTTATTATTATTAGAATATTTTTTTATTTTTTTTAATTTTTTTTTTTTTTTTGTTTTTCAATTGCATATATTTATTTAATACCCTACACCCGACTTCTATAAAACTGAAAATATACACAATTAATTATTTTTAATTTAAATTGCATATTAATTCATTTCGAATAAAAAATCGTATAAAATAAGGAAATTCAAATCAATTTGTAAATTAACTGTGATGCCTTTTACATCCGGAAGAACTACAATCTATTTACTTTTAATTTACGAAAATTGGAATGAAAGGTCTTTATGATTGTCATGTAAGTATGTATGTACACTGTGATATATCGCTGAACTGAAACTCTTTACCAATAAAAATCGAAACGTCTACATTAAAAGAAAAAATATTATCCCTTAAACAAATAATTATAAAATTCTGTTCAATATGGAGTACCAAACCTTCTTCCGATCCCTTGATAGATTCATTCCAATTCATTTGAAGTTTTTATAATAATGTGACTAGGGGCGTACGTAGAAAAAATGTTCGGGGTGGGTTTTAGTCAAGTCTCTACCTAGTGCTGTTCGTGAGATACAGAATTGAAAAAAACGTGACGATTTTTATTTTAACACTCAAAATTTTACTCTAAATTTTTGCCGCGCCAAAGAAGTTTCTCTTCAAATATCTTGCAATTTTTATTCACATTTCGGGGACAAGCAACATAAAAAATACCTTATACTTTTAACCGTAATCCCATTCGAAAAGTGTAAGGAACTATTATACTAAAATAACAATAGACTACAAATAAAAAAATTGAAACCAGTAAAAAGAAGATTAACTTTATATATGACTAAGCTGTTATACTCTTCACGCTCCTTTTATATCTTCTCATTATTGTTCTAAGTTCATGATTTGTGTGTTAGATACCCCTCCTCCTTGAAATTAACATGATTGGTGGATGTGAGTCAAATACTTATAGTGTCTAAATTTCAAGTCGATAGTTCAAAAATCAAAAAAAAAATTCTAATAAGAAGATGAATTTGAATCTGGATTTGTATGGGAGGTGCCTCTCTCTTAGTTGTCCGGAGGTCTTGAACTTTACATGATTGGTGGATATGGTTCAGATACTAAGAGTATTCAAACTAAAAGATGTTATCTAATAAGAACATGAATTTGGATATGAGTTTGTATGGGAGGTACCTCTTCTAGTAGTCCGATTCGGCTGATTCCGAAAAATGTATGGCGTATGCGTATGGCGAAGAGAAAGCTTCGTTTAAAATTTCATATCTCTAGCTCGAAAATATGTTTGAATAAAAGGATAAACGGACAGACGGACATGACTAAATCAACGCGTCTCGTCACGGTGATCAAAAATATATATACATTCTGTCAAAAAAGTACCGGGAATTGTCGATTTAAATCTGGCGGGGTAATCTAGGCAGGTAAATTTCCTAGGTTGGTACAACTGTCCTTAATTACTATGCCAAGTTTGAGCGGGATCTGTCAACCAGTTTGTTTACAGCAGCTGGTTAAGTAAGTCGATGTCAATAGTGCGTGCCGATTTTTTACTATGGGTGATTTCGTTGAACAAAGAATTTGTTTTAAGTTTTGTGTCGCGAATGAATTTTCATGTGCCGATGCATTGAGAATGTTACAAAAGGCCTTTGGCAATAATGATCTATTGAAAACTCGGGCATATGAGTGGTACAAAGCCTTCAAAGACGGTCGTGAAGTGGTCGAAGACTTGCCTCGTTCCGGACGCCCATCGACGGCTTCTACCGACGATAACGTCGATAAAATTAAGGAAATGGTGCTCGAAGACCTTCATACCAGCTTGAGAGAGATAGCACATGAGTTCAACATATCCCACGAGTCAGCACGTACGATTTTAATTGATATTTTGGGCATGAGAAAGGTGGCCGCGCGACTGGTGCCAAAAAACCTGAATTTTCTTCAAAAACGCTATCGCGAACAGGTCGCTTCGGACATGCTGGATCACTGTAATTCCGATCCCACATTCATGGAACGCATCATTACGGTCCCTTGTGACTTTTTCCTTTTTCCAAAACTAAAATTGCCGCTTCGTGGCACCCGTTTTGAGTCCATTGAAGCCATAAAACAAAATTCGGCGCATGAACTGAAGGCCATCCCGGAAAGCGCCTATAAAAAATGTTTCGATGATTGGAAATGCCGTTGGCATAGATGTACTGGAGCAAATGGTGCCTATTTTGAAGGCGACCCAATAAATTTGGATGATTAAAGGTAAAAATGTTGTTTTATTTATAAATTCCCGGTACTTTTTTGACAGAATGTACTTCATGGGGGTCTCCAATGTCTCCTTCTGTGTGTTACAAATTTCATACGTGTACAGTACCATTCACTCCTTGAAGGGTTACATTAAATCAGATTAATACTTGTATCATTTTCATATAAATTTATTTTTTTAAAACTCCTAGTTGGAGCATAGGACCTCCACAAGGCTTCTCCATCGAACACGGTTCTGTGCTGTTGTTTTTGCCCGATCCCATGTGGTGTTAATATCCGCTAGTTCCCGCAGGGTTAACCTTCTATTCTTGTCCGGGTGCGTGGGCTAAATGTCGTCACCATAGGTGAGTTTTTGTATCCGAGGCTTTTTCCTTGTGTTAGTTGCAGTAATCGATTTGAATTCGACTAGGGTAAGTGATTGGCCTACCGCTAGCGATCATTTTCATATACCGATTTTCAATTTTCTGATGCGTGTCACATTTTTATAAATACTCTATCTATACTTTTTATAGATTCACTTACATTATAAGAAAACAAGTTTAGTCCTTGTATCGAACTCCCATAGAAAACCTGTGAAAAATTATTAGTCGTCAAATTTCAACTGAAAATAAGCAGTACAAGAACTAATAGATGATGTTGAGTTAGGAATCTGCAGAAAAATACCCCGAAAAATCTGAATGATCACGTTTTCAACTTAACTTCATAACAGAGGAAGACTTAAATATTTTTATGTAGAGAATTCTATACATAATAAAACTTTTCTATATTAAATTTGTATATAATGAAGCTCTCCCTATTATGAATTTATTTTATGTACACAGCTTTTTCGTTCTACTTTTAGTGTAAGTATTTCATCAAAGCGAATTTTTCTCTACAATTAACAACATTTCACAGCTGGAAATTTAACTCTCATGCGTTTTTATCTCCGTATAATGAATTTTTTCAAACAATTTTATGTTACGCATATTAATAACATTGTGTACCGAGAAAAAAAGTAAAACATCCCAAAATTGTTGAATCTCTCTCTAGTCGATGATGAGTTCATTTTTTTGTTGGAAACCGTACAAAATTAGCATGGATGAGATTCAACAATTATGAGAGTTTTAGAGAGAAATTTGTCCAATTTGTGAACATGTGTACTGGAAAACTTATACCATTTATGTTACACCCTACCCCAAAATAAATCTTCCATACCGGGCACTCTATTGGATTTTGGAATACTCCCCTTCTCTAATTACAACAGATTTTCACTCGGGTTGACATCTGGTCTTTGAGGCGGCCACTAAAATGGTGATTCTGAAAGCATATTCTTTGTTTTACCCACAATAGGTTTTAAGTCATCATCTGGCTGGATGATCTTTTCAGGCATAGAATTCGGTATGTTATTTAAAAAATTCGTATCTGATCTTATTTTCTTATGAGATCCTTTATTATGTATAGGAAAATAATTCTTTGGGCGGTAAAGTATCCTCACGCCATTGTATCCGCCATTATAATAAGCGGCTATATGCAAAATTTTATCCACCAATATCGAACGATTTTGTAAGTCAATTTTGATGAAATAAACGCTATATGTTACTACTCACAATAAAGCTTCTTATTATTTAATAATTTTATTTCTAATTCAATGAGTGGCTTTTATGTGATGCGCGCACAAACAAACACACTATGTATAGATTTTTAAAATTTATTAAGCAAATTCAGTTGCAAATTTTCTAGCAAATCAACTAAGTATATCTATGTAATAGGAATGAGTTTCGATTAATCGATTAATTGAAATAATCTATGTTTGAAATATCGATGATTTTTTTATCGTTGTCATCTGAGTTCGATTAATCGGATAATCAATTTTTTTGTTTCGGATAATCGATTTTTCCGCTTACTTTGGTTTTTTAGGCGTTCATAAACGTTGAAAGTTGCATTTTTAGGTCAAACAGCACAAAAAAAAAGTGTTCAAAAAATGTGGACCAAAAGTCGCGTGACATAGACGATCAAAGCGGCATAAATGAAGAATTCAGCTTGTATTTGTGGACGCCACACGAAAGAATACAACAAAACCCTGTATTATATTGGAAGCAGATTGGTTGAGACGTTCCCAGCAGTTTCGAAAGTCACCTTGAGATACGTCCCTGCTGTAGTAACTTCGGTGCCTTCAGATAGGCTTTTTTCTGAAGCAGGACAAATATTGAGAGAGTAGAGGAGCCGTCTGACTGCCGATCTGGCCAATAAGCTTTTGTTTCTTAAGGATATTGATGACAAGTATTGGTTTTAACTTTTAATATATTTTTTTTATTGAATGATTTTTTCGACATAATAAAGAAAGACTTTTTTTTACTTGGAGTTTGTTGTTTTTATTTTCCAAAATGTACCCAAATTCTTTCCCGACCATTTTTGACATTGACGATTAATCGATTTTTAACGCAATGATTAATCGATGTATCGATTAATTGGTTAAAAAATAATAACAATCGATGTTTTGTTTGGTTGATACTCATCCCTAATACGTATTAATGATCTGTCATGACTCTTCCTATGCTGATTGACTTTGATATTACAGAAGGACCCTTCCACGAATATCAATTTAGAATACCTATAATCGGAATTCAAGGTATGTATATCGGCCATTACTTGCTTTTTGTTGTTCTCTTAGTATAATTGTAAGGTATCTTACATAGTCTATCGAACCTTACATACATTTATATGACAATAATAATTAGCTTATTAACATTAAAATTAACATTTTCTTATTTGTTGTAAATTGATTTCGATTTTGATTTATTTAAATGCAAATAGTAATTATAAATTATGTAATTGATTTGTATTTGTAGTATTTTTTTTTTTTTTTTTTTTTTTTTTACATAAATTAATTGCTAGCGCCCCCGTTGACCTTGAAATAAATGTGTTTTGAAACTGAAAATGATGTTTATGATATACAAACACATTTACTCATTTACACCTTTATAAGATTGACAAACTCAGAGATACACACACACAGACTCACACACACACACACACACATAGATGGATATCCACACATGAGTAACCATGCCACTCCTTGACATTATTAACTTTAACCATTTTAAAATGTATTCGTTCCTTTTGATGGCAGGCAACCAACGAAACCAACTAACGTCAAATCAATGTCCTTTTATGAGTGACATAACAATATAATACAACATACAGCAGAAGACCAACCAAGACAAGACAAGACAAGACAAGAAAAGACAAAAAAAGAAAAGCAAAATCAAAATCAAAAAAAGAAAAATAAGAAAATACTAAATACATTAAAGTGAAATTAATTTCATTCTTAGATAAGAAAGAGCATTTCACATAGTACAATAGTAGACAACAGTAGAACAGTAAAAACAGTAGCAGCAAAGAAGTACTAGGAGTAGTCTATCTATCCCCTTCTTATGGATACCACCATGTCAACTAAGTACCTGAAGACAAGGACATTTGTCATTTGTGCAAAAGTAAACTTTGATTTTATGACCAACATTAACATTTACAATGTTGATGGTACACTAAATAAAAAGTACGAGAAAAAAAAAACAAACCAACAAATAAAACCAAGAACTAAACAAAAATACAACTAAAAAGAAAAAGAAAAAATATAAAAAAAAAAGACTAACTTTGATTATGCCGAAGTTGTAATACTCTTCACGCCCCTTCTAGTAGTCCGAGGGTCTTGACATTTTCATGATTGATGGATATGGAAGAATCTTATAGTGTCAAAATTTGAAGTCAATGAATCAAAAAACAAAAGAATTCCGTTTTGTATGGCGGAGCCCCAATAGTGGTCCGATTTCCACAAATGTACTGCGTATGGTAAAAAGAATGTAGCTCCTTGTAGCTTTCTAGCTCAAAAACTGAAGGACTAGTTTGCATACATTCAGACGGACAGACGGACATGGCTAAATCAACTCGTCTCGTCGCGCTGATCAAGAATATATAGTATCTGTGGCAATAAGTCATAGTAGTTTATTTCGAAAATTGAGTGAATTGAGTTATAGTAAAAAACACGTATTTTGGCTAAACAAATTTTCTAAAAAATGACATAAAATCATAGTTATATATAGTTTACCCTGACCACTAGAAATTGATACACCTATGATTTTTTCATATATCCAATTTTTCAAACTATTTTAAACAATTATTGGAATTTAGTTTACTAAATAAAATTTATATTTGTTATTTTTTTTTTCATATATTTTTTTTTTGTTTTTTTTTTTTTTTTGTTTTTGTATAGCAACTTATAAATATGAAATGAAAACAAACAGAAATCAATTTATATCTCAAAACATAGATTTTCCATATAAGCTAAGTACTATGACTTAACACAGATATATATATAGTTTCTTCGATGTCTCCTTCTGTGTGTGTGTGTGTGTGTGTGTGTTACAAACTTCATGACAAACTTATAAAACTAATCACTGTGTGAAGAGTATAAAAATACAGAGAGATACAAAAGTCATAACAAGGCAGTGGAGGCCACAGAATATACTTACATACTTATGTACATAGGACGCACCTTTTATAAATTACTTTTTCTTCATAATAATAATAATAATGAAAGCTAAGATGAACTTGATAAGAGAAAGGAATACTTAAACCTCATATGACCATTATATGTATCGAGTTAATTGAAAGTGCGTTCATTATCAATTAAAAAAACACATTAAATTTTATTTCTTTTTTTCATTTTACGTTGTAGGTGCGTTACTTTGATTTATTGTAAGTGTTTGTCGTTTTTATCTTCTATGCTTCATTCTAAGTGTAATCATTAATTTCATTAAGTTTAATGCATTTCATAATAAAAGAAAATTGAATGCCATCATCTTCTTTATAATCCATAATAATCTCTAATATTGTACAAAAAAGTATGTAGATGGTATACGAGTTTATGTATTTTCATAATTTTATCAGAAGACATAATCAAAAAACAGAGGTGTACTGGAAAATGCTCCACTGCGCCCTCACTTGTAAATTTTAGTAATATTTTTCGCACATGACCAAGAAACAGAGGAGCACCAGCGAATACAACACCCTGTGACTGATGACCATTTCTTCACTTGTACGTACATGACCAAGATTTAAGAAAATCCATACAGAGCACATTCATTACCAACCAACCATTCAAAATAGAGAAATAAAAAATATATGATTTATATTAATTATTATTTTTCTTATACTGTTATTTGTATTCTTTATAGTTTCATGCTACGAAATAATGGAGTGGGGTTACAAAATTATTGTTCTCTAATTGGTTCATACTTCCTGCTGATATTCTGTATTACACACACATTAATCATCTCTTATTCGTGTCAATGTGTTATCGCTTTTAATGCAATTGCAACCAATAATGTTGGAAAATATTTGGCTGACAATTGTAAAATATGTATAATTTTTTGTATCACCATTTGCTTCATCATGATCTCCTCTGTAAGATCTTTATCATGTTCCATATATTGAAATCACATGACGTTTAGAGCCGGAATAATTTTCCGGTAGGATTCAGCAATACACAGTTGCCTTTGGGAAAAATGATTTCCGATCCCTTCTATAAAACATGGACCATTGTTTGAAGAAATCATTTGACTAAGCAGCAGTTGGTACAATTCGGTGCGGTGAGCATGGTGTAAATGAAATTTTGTTCATAATAATATTATAATATATCAGTTGCTCTCAATAATTGGGTAAACGCAATGGAAATGACAGTTAGTATTAATGACAAAGTAATTTACATCGGAGCGGTTTCTTCTATTTTTTGGCAAATTCAATATTTAGGACGGTGCTTGGTGCTATATTATATCCTTGTAGGGCCTCCTTAGCAACAGCACTCTGCGCATCATTGTCATATTCAATGAAGGCAATTTCAGGTCGATGAGGAACTAAACGCACATCTTTTAGTCCAGGATATTCACCAAATAAAGTCTTAAGCATCTCTTCATCGACCGTTTTCGGAAGTTTGGAAATAAACAGTATAGAATTTGGTGGCTGCTCTTTGACTGGCCTCACCAACATATGATCTGAAGATGGCGTCCTACTTAACCTGAAATAAAATTGTCATATATCATACATATGTACATACCATATATGTATATATATATTTAAAAAAAAAACATTACACTCTGCCACCACCACGAAGCAAGCATTGAGACTGTTCCCTGTAAGCGCGTTTCATCTTGGTCACAATATCAGATTCCTTTTTGGCAAAAGCAATGCGCATGGGTTTTTCGTACAAAGGAAACTGTTGCATTACCCGCATTGCTGTACATGCACTGGTAAGCTCCCTGAAAGCAATGAAGGCCTGCCCGCGCATTCTGGCTGACGACGTTGCTGTAACATCAAGTATATCACCGAATGCAGAGAATACCGTGTACAGTGACCTTCTTAAGTCGGAAATTTTGATTTTCTCATTGAGATTATTAATATAAATCGTGTGAGTTGGTAGCGAATTCATTTTGCACACAAGAATTTTAACAGAGTTCTAAAAAAAAATCATAAAAATAAAAAAGAAGAATAGATAGATAACACAACATAGAACTACAAAATAGCGGTTAAACATGATTTACACTTAGTCTGCCCAAGCAGAAGTACCGCATGCATACCATGGCTGTATGCATTACCAACGCTACGGCGACAACCCATTTTTGGACAGACAAAGTGTAACTAATAAATTGATATAAATATACGTACGAGATATTAAATAACAAGAGTTCCTTACCTTTTTTAATGTTCTTTCCGTTTTTTCCTTTTTTTTTTTTTTTTTTTGTGCAAACACACAAATTACAAACTTTTAATTTAAAATTTTAACTTTTTCTAATTTCGACACAACCTTTCATACTAACTAAAGAAATTTTAATGAAGTACAGTCGAATTGTGACAGTTGACAGTTAACTGCCTTCCCTTTTCTTTTCAAGACTAAATCTTAATGACAACTCAAATTTTTGTCAACCTCAACAGAGAAAAGTAAAAATACTACTTACAAGAATTCAGCGCCGAAATATTTAGATGCTATCACATGTTCCAACTTTATGTCTTTTATGTAGGAGGTTCATTTATTTTTGCCATTGATTTCCAATTTGTTATTTTATGTAAAACCACCAGGGCTTTGCAGTGTTGGAAGTTATCACATGTTCCAACTTTATGTCTTTTATGTAGGAGGTCTTTTACTTTACGCCTTTTATGTAGGAGGTTCATTTATTTTTGCCATTGATTTGCAATTTGTTCTTTTACTTTACGCCTTTTATGTAGGAGGTTCATTTATTTTTGCCATTGATTTCCAATTTGTTATTTTATGTAAAACTAAAACACAATATCTATAAATGATAAGAAATTATTCATTTATTAATTTATAAGGTTTAGATTTATATACAATAATACACAATAATACAAATAAAATTAAAAAAAGGGTACTCGCTACCAGGGCTTTATAAGTGTTGGAAGTTATCACATGTTCCAACTTTACTTCTTTTATGTAGGAAGTTCATTTATTTTTGCCATTGATTTCCAATTTGTTATATTATGTAAAATTAACACACAATATCTATAAATGATAAGAAATTATTCATTTATTAATTTATAAGATTTAGATATAATATACAATAATACAAATTTAATTACAACAGAAGGGTACTCGCTACCACGGCTTTGCAGTGTTGGAAGATATCACATGTTCCAACTTTATGTCTTTTATGTAGGAGGTTCATTTATTTTTGCCATTGATTTGCAATTTGTTCTTTTACTTTACGCCTTTTATGTAGGAGGTTCATTTATTTTTGCCATTGATTTGCAATTTGTTATTTTATGTAAAATTAACACACAATATCTATAAATGATAAGAAATTATTCATTTATTAATTTATAAGATTTAGATATAATATACAATAATACAAATAAAATTTCAAAAAAAATGGTACTAGCTACGTGGGCTTTCTAGTGTTAGAAGATATCACATGTTCAAACTTTATGTCTTTTATGTAGGAGGTTCATTTATTTTTGCCATTGATTTCCAATTTCTTCTTTTACTTTACGCCTTTTATGTAGGAGGTTCATTTATTTTTACCATTGATTTGCAATTTGTTATTTTATGTAAAACTAAAACTAAAACACAATATCTACAAATAAAATTAAAAAAGTAGGTAGGAAAGTCTGTCGTCAAATTTAACACAAATACTACAAAGAAATTGCCATTCACCAAATCAGTTTTTTGTAATTCACCACGCGATTAAGTTCATTTTCCATTTATCAATACTATTTTCTGTTCAAGTCAAAGCTGATCAACTTTTATTAAAAAGAAGCCCAAATAAATAATTGTAATAATTGTAATTTTTGTCTTCGTAAAAATTCAAGATTTAAAAGAAAAAAATGGAAAATAACCAAAAAAATCGCGACGCCCAAGATAACGGTAATGGCGAAGAAAATGGACAAGACGCTGCTTCTAAATTGTACGCACTGCGCGATGACGCTATAATGCGCTTGCGTACGAGCATTGAAGCAGCCACTTCATTACAACTTAATCAACAATTGGTGACAAGTGCTTTGCAAGGTAATAACCAGATTCAAAAGGTTTTTGAAACAAATAAAAATAAAAAATCTGGAAAGGTAACAATAACAAAAAATGAGAAGTCATTAAACGCTACCTCGGGTGCATCAACACTAAAAGAAGCAATTCTCAAATATTTAATTTGATGTCGCCCCCATGAATACACCTATATTGCCATTAGTAAACTTTGAGATGCTTTCAGTGAATAGACCCACGAACTATGTGGGAGAGAATCCGTCTAATGCTGATGGGGTAGGAATTTTTCATAACTCTGAAAATTTGCAGCTGAGTCCTCAGCTCAAATGCTATGCTAATTCGGAGACACCACAACACCTTGACCGTCCAAATAATGATTCAAACAAAGAATCTATGCTGACCTTAAATGCACAGCTAGCAGTACTCGACGCTCAATTGAATGAGTTCAATGAGGGGACCAAAGAGCCAACGAATTCGCGCAATGCAACGAATGAAAAGCCAATAAAACGCGAACTACAAGACCGACCGGAAATATTAGGACAAGATTTTCTCTTTGAGCGTGAACGTCATAAGAATATGGGACATGTGAATAAAAACAAATGTGATCCTTCTGAACTAAAATTAGCAACGCCCAAACTATCTACAAAAAATGATGATGCTATTATTAGCGGCAAAGAGGCAAATGATGGCAATATAAGAACTGATGACAATTCCGATTTGAATAACACTTTATTGAAAGATATAGTAGAACCTACTAATACCAACAATTATGTGTTAAATATAACGGAAAAATGCCAGCAAATAATTAATAAAGACCTAGCGGAAAATGATGAAACCACTTTTAAGGGTGTCTGCGATAAGCTAAGCAAAGCTAATGGGGAAAACCAAAACGTACCAATATCTATAGCCCTTTATAGTTTATTGCATTTACCACGCATCAACAACTTGATATTTGAACAAAACGAAGACCTCACGGATTTCAAAATTCAAAAAACTACAGATTAAAAATTTTGTTGCATTTAATTTCATTTATGTAATATTAAAATACTAAATTCAAAGTTTTAAAAAATAAAAATTTTAATTTTTAAGAATTAAAAATCAAATGAAATTTATTCATTGCTCTATAAAGGATAATGGACAAAAAAATTATTTTATCGGTTAATCGATTAATTGCAATTAATCGGTGACAAGACAACCAATTAATTGGTGAAAAAAAAACCCGAATTCTATTAACCAATGTAGTCGATTAATCAATAGAGAATTGTTCAATTAATTTTAATCATATTCAAGGAAATTTTCGATTAATCGAATCATCAATACTTATGGGAGTTAGCATCATTTTGTGATGTTGCAACATGGTTATAACTTTATACTATATCAGGTTATTCTTAATGTTTAAGCCTGAGACCTGTAAAGTATTAATTTTTATACTTTTCACGCAATAAATCACAAAGCTTTCTTTAACCCAAGGAATTTAGCGAAAAAAAAAACAAACGTCAATCTGCGGAGTAATTAGGGGAAAACTGAATTTTTGCATGAGCCTTCGTTTTGTGGTGGTAAGCAAAACCACAAAAGTCCCCATCGGTATAGAAAATTATGAAAAATATACCTGATCGTTAGATTATTTGCAAAAGATCCCCAAAGTCATTTAAGCAAAATATAGAATAGGTGAGAAAATAAAAACCATGACTACATATGACCGTATCCACCAACCATGTAAATTTCAAGATTTTCGGACCACTAGGAGGGGCGTGAAGAGTATTATAACTTCGGCATAGCCAAAGTTAATCTACTTTTTACTGGTTTTATATTTATAACAAAACTACTGTCAACTTAAAAATTATTAACAATAAATTTTAAGAAAGAATCTAAAATTAAAATTATAATATGTATTTAAAATGAATCAATCGAATAGCACACTTCCGATAAAAAGTGCAGTTACCTATTTAGGAGTATATCTAGATATATATATTTTATATTTTAATAAGAACGATAAGGCAAAAAAAAAAGGCTTTCTTCGCCAATGTTTGAGAACATGCACTTCACTCTACAGATCTCCTCAAAACAACTATACAAAATTTATATCAAATAAAAAACTTTATTATAAATTAATACGCCATCACATTTTACGATCAAAGACTAACTTTGGCTTTAGCCGAAGTTGTAATACTCTTCACGACCCAGCTAGTGGTCCGAGGGTTTTGAAATTTATAAGGGCTATGGGTCAGAGACTTATAGTGTCCAAACTTTAAGTCGATAGTACAAAAAACAAAAAAGTTTTTTTTAATAAGAACTTTGATTTGGATCCCGGTTTGTATAGGAGGTATCCCTCCTAATCGTCCGAGGGTATAGTGCCTGAATTTCAGTTAAATAAGTCAAAAAACAAAAAACTTTTTCTAATTAGAAGGTGGTTTGTATGGGAGGTACTCCTCCTGGTAACCCTAGTATTATGATTATTCATGGTTGGTGGATATGAAACAGAAACTTATAGTCTCCAAATTTCAGTTGGATACGTCAAAAAACAAAAAAAAAAAAAAATAGTATAAAAATTAACAAAACTCTATATACTTATAATTAGGTACTTAAAGATTAAATACATACATTGGGTGACTTAGATTAGATTGTAGAGATTAGATTTTTTTTTAAAGAATTATGTGATGTAGGATAGGAAAGAATGGAAAGGGGATCTGTGTTTGAGGAATATAAACTGGGTTTTCATTCTGGCATTCCAGAATAAAATGTTTGATACTTAAGCTATCTGTGCAGGAACAAAATGGATCAGGTGGAGATGGGAAGCACAGTTGTCCGTGGGTTAATTTTGTATGACCTAGTCGAATCCTTAAACATTTTATAATGTCAAGTTTTCTGAAATCATCAGGTAGAACTGAGAGGAAAGTTTTGGCTGAAAGTTTTTTTTTTTGGTTAACAAGCTTGTACCAATTTGTTATTGCTTGATAAAGGTCTGTGTATTGTAGTCTAAAATGATATTTAATGTAATTGACAGTGTGTTGTGAGGAATAATTAGGGGTTGTTAGGAGTGGAGAGGTAACAGCTTCTTTGGCTACTTTATCAGCTATTTCGTTGCCAGCAATGAGGCAATGACTTGGGATCCAAAATAAAATTATTTTTGAAGCGTAGCGGATAAGGATATTTCTTATTTTGTTTGCATAAAAATTAGTTGATGTGATGTTAGAGACAACAACAACAATTTAACGCCACGTAAGTAAAACTTAAATGCATTTGTTTAAAATTATTGATATGTATTGGTATAATGATAAAATTCATTTATTGCAGTACAACACGTCTATGTTCCCGAAATCACTTATCCAGCAAATATACTTATTGAGCTGCGCGATGAAGTGAAATCATTACGAAATTCATTGGAGGCCAGCAATAGGAAAGTTGATGTCTTAACAGAAGAAGTACAATAGTGCAGGAAGAACCATTAGAAAATTAACGGAGAAGGTAATCGCATTTCCATTTTGTCCATTCCAAGGAACGTCTTACCAAATGAAGACATATTACAATTGTACATATCATAATATAAACATTTTGATAATAAATAAATTTACACAAACTTTGTTAATCAGATATTGGTCAAAAATGAATGCAATAATTATGATCATAAAATACTTGCAATTTGCAGTCAGATGTTGGTCAAAAATGATGTCAAATATAATCAGAAAATGATAGCAAATTGATGTAAGAAATGATTGCAAAAAATTATCACAAATGATATGCAAATATGCATGAAAACTGCTTATAAGCAGAGCTCATAAATTATTCTTCAAGAATATTCATATGCACGATACCATTTTCTCCCGACGACAGAATCATTTATACGAACTAGAAAATGAGTTCATATTTGATTGTTTTAATCATCTAGGAGAGTCAAATATGATTATTTTTTAATCAAAATTTTTACAAAATGCTGGCTGGGTGAATATGTCTTTTGTTGCCGTAAACAGTTTAATTCATTGCAATTAAGTACATACTATATATACATATGTACATATGTATGTATGTATTTACATAATAAAAATGAAACAAAGAAAAACTCACAAATTAAATTTCGCATTCAAAACATAAATATATCATTGCATCGTTCAAAGTGATATGATGTGATGTGATGCGATGTTTTGTTTAATTGGATGAAGATGATGGTAAAAATGAAGGCACTGGCAAAGAAATTGGCCGCCAGTGTTCACATGTTTTAGACTAATTGCAAGTGCAATCACACACAAATACGTAATAAGTACTATGCAGTTGTTACTTATATAGATACTGCATATAAATACATACATACATACATACATACATACATATGTCTATATGTGAGCTACACTAATTTTATTAATGGCCAAGATAGACAGACAGACTGCCAGAAAGACAGAAAGACATCCAGTGATTGTAGTAAGTCTATAGCACAAATACACCCTATTCTTATGAACGAAACAACTTCATTATGTCTGTTGTATGTACACATAATATTGTACAATACTTTATGGGCTCATAAGCTTCTGCTGGTGCTGCTGCTGCTGCTTCTGTTTCTGCTCCTGCCACGGCTCTTGCTCCTGTTCCTGTTCCTGGTGCTGCTGCTGCTGCTGTTGCTTTTACCGCTTCTGTTGTTGCAATGCTTCTTTATGCACATTCATACATTTGTATGTATGCACACAAAATGCCTTAAGCAATATGAAGTCTTTTCTCCATCCCCAGCCGCAACCACCTCACCATCAACATTTGATGATTTATATTGGCTTTTATAGGCCGAGGCCTGTATCGAAATCCTTCTTCATTCTCCATCACCACGAATAATCATCTACTTTGTACGTAGTAGTATGCAGTACTTGTTATTGTTGCTGCTGCTGCTGCTGCTGATGCTGCTACTTTTTGGTGGATGTCTGACTGACTGGGATTTGGATTTGGTGCTCATTATTCACAGCAATACTGTGCAGACAAGCAAATTTGTCACGTGCTATTTAAAATTTTCCTATTTTCGGCACACATGTGTGTGTGTGTGTGTGTGTGTGTGTGTGTGTATTATGTCCATATGTCTCTCTTTGTAATGCTTTGCATTTCTTGCATTCATTCATTGTGCTCGGCACAAATTGCATACAACACATACAACAACATCAACAACAACAACAACAGTAGTAACTACATACAACAAAACTCAAGAACACATAAAAAGATTAAAGTTATAATATAAAATACAAGTACTATATATATACTATGTATGTACTACATAATAAGAAGCAAACGAAACTAAAGAAAAATCCCATTCTGATAATTCCTTTCGTTACATTGAAGATATTTTACCTTCTACCATAAAATATTAGACTTAATATTATTGAATCTTTTAAAGCAAACAATTATTTGCTATAATATTATAATACATACATATATGTGAGTACATATATATAGTGGCACATAATAGATTTAAGAGCAAGGGGAGAGGTAAAAGAGGAATGGAAAGAAAATAGTTTTCAGAGTGATTTTGACTTTTCAAACTTTACGTTTAGTTCAAAGATAGAATGTGGTGTAGGTGTTGGGGTTTACTCACCACATTTAAACTGGGACCACTCCTTTCGCTTGCCTAACGAGGCCACGGTCTTTCAGGCAGTGGTTCTGGCTATTAGAGAGGCATGTCGGATGGCGGAAAATAGCGTACCGGGAAGGTCGTAAGATATCACTATCTTCATTAATAGTCAGGCGGCACTTAAAGCACTGCAATCCACCATTGTGAAGTCTAAGCTCTTAACAGAATGTATGATGGCGATAAGCGAGCTAAGTCGTAAAGTCGATATCATTCTCTTACGGGTTGCCGGCCATAGGAACATTGAGAGAAATGAGAAGGCTGACGAACTATCTCTCTTTGATGCATCTCTTGATATATCGCCTAGCGGAACAGATCTCGATTCCACTGGCGGTTGTCAAGAGAAGCAACTTCCTGCTTTTCCTTCAACAGGCTTATAATAGGTGGAAAGATCTCGAATCTTGCAGATTGGCGCGTGCTATCTGGCCTAGGCACAACGAAAATATGTATGTCTTTTAGACTAATTAATAGAAAACGTAAAGATACCGCAAGGCTCACATCGGTTTTTACTGGTCACTGGTATGTTGAGACTCACGCAGAGAGACTGGGTATTCCCTTCAGGAGCTTTTGTAGAAGTTGTGGAGATGTGGAAGAAAGGGAATCACTCACCCACTTTCTATGTCAATGCCCAGCACTGGCAAGAATTAGAAATAAGTTTCTGGGTAAATATATCATCGATAACATCTCGGACTGTTCGGTCACATGTCCGGGTGATATTTTAAAATACCTAAACTCTACGGGATAGATTTAGCAATACTGATTGTGTTCAGCGAGGAAGTGGTTACAAAACGGCACTTAAGCGCTATACAAGTCAGCCACGGTAACCAACCAACCAACCATTACATATTTGAATGCCCTGGCAGACTTTGTCATTCAAGTGACGCTTTTATCTGAAGTGGGGAAAGGAGTCTTTTGAGTTTTCTAATGAGGATGCAGCGACTTGAGTTTTTATGGAGATGGAGGAGGCAGTCGTTCGGTATATGATACATACATCATGCATTAAAAGAAGTTCCAATTTTTAAGGGAAACTATTGTATTTCACTGCACTCTTTGGTGTATTCAGGATGATGTTCTCTTAGAACAAATTATGCTCCGGCGCGCGGACGCTCCTTTGGACGGACGCGGACACTACATTTATGTACTTTTCATGCAACTGCTTTTTTCGCAGACGGACAAAATTCAGTTTCGCGAACAAAACTTGTGTGTTAATCGATGATTCCTTTTTGTTACTTTTGTAGCGGTTCATATACTTTTGTGCACCGTGTAAAAAAACTTAAAAACGGGAATCCCCTATTTTTACATGGTGACTCTTGTGTCGTTATACTCTTCACGGGAGTGAATACTCATAGTATTATAAGTTTGTCATGAAGTTTGTAACACACAGAAGAAGACATCAGAGACCACATAAAGTATATATATTCTTGATCGGCGCGACGAGACGAGTTGATTTAGCAATGTTCGTCTGTCCGTCTGTTCGCACTCCTAGTCCAGTTCAGTTCAGTTCAGTTCAGTTGAGCTAGAGAGTTTAAATTTTGCACATGGGTTTCTTTTTACCAAACGCCGATCAAGTTCGTGAATCAGCCGAATCGGACCACTAGAGGGGGTACCTCCCATACAAACCCCCTTTTTAACTCAATGTTCTTATTAGACAAAGTTTTTTGTTTTTTGACGTATCTGAAATTTGGACACTATAAGTTTCTGGTCTATGTCCACCAACCATATAAATTTCATGATTCTAGGGTTACCAGGAGGGGTATCCCCCATACAAACGCCCTTTTAAATTAAAGTTCTTATTAGAAAAAGTTTTTTTTTTTCTGTCTTATTGAACTGAAATTTGGACACTATAAGTCTCTGATCCATATCCACAAACCATGACAATTTTAAGACCCTCGGACGATTAGGAGGGGTACCCCCCATACAAACCGGAATCCAAATGAAAGTTCTTATTCGAAAAACTTTTTTGTTATTTGTACTATCGACTTAAAGTTTGGACACTACAAGTGTTTGACCCATAGCCACCAACCTTATAAATTTCAAGTCTGTTTTTATATTTTTTTTGATTATTTTTCGTTGTCCATTCATTAGTACAATAGGTTGTCGCCTATGTCAGCATGGCACCGCGAAATTTATTATCACTTAAATAAAAAATTGATATAATTAACGTGCAGGATATAGATGAACTATCAGTTCGTGAGCTTGCAAAGAGGTAATGTTTTATAGATACGGTGAATCAATTGTTTACGTATTTATAAATATTTTTAAAGATTCAATATTTAAAAGACGCAAGCTGCAGAAATTTACAAAAATGAAAATGCATTGTTTTTATTACATATACCATTTGACAGTTAGAAATATGTATTAATTTCCGTTCTGTTGTGTTCGACATCTCCCACGGACGGACAATTTCACTAGAACCGTGGGTGTCCGCCCACGGGAGATTTCGTTGTATATCATAACTAAAATGTTTATGTTTATGTTTCTGATTACAATATACAATACTTATTAGATCAAGCGAAATTCGATGTGAATCTATCTAGTATATATCCATTTAACCCATTCTTCTTGTAATAATTAGAGATATTAATGATGCCACACACACACACACACACACACACACACACATACACGCATTATTATGCATCATAACAAACAACATGACAATGTGACAATACTCATCACATCATAGTACTACATACATATTAGATTTGAAGGGTGGTAAAACGAAACGAAACAAAACAAAACGAATCGAACGAAAACGTAATATCTTCGCTTCGTCGTCGTCGTAGTCGTTTATAATAACCAAAGTCATTACTGCTGCACTGCACAATGAACAAAATGCCTTGCAGTGATACTTACATACATTCAAGAAGCATATTGTGGCAAATGTAGCAAAAGTGGCAAATTTGTGTGATTTTATGCATCTGTAATGAGCTCAGTCAATCCAAACGTCAATCCAATCCTGTTTCAATGATGTGTTCAACAACATGGCGGCATAACAAATTTTGAAATGCTGAAAATACAAAAAAAAAAAAAAATAAAGTTGAAAATGAAAGCGCAACTTGGAATTGGTGAATGGTAAATACTGCATGGTGAATGATTTTTGTATTCAACCCAACAAAAAAAAAAGAACTTGCGATTTATGCGCAAGTGTAGCGGCGCATGGCGGCATCTGTAT
The DNA here is from genome assembly GCA_035041805.1 of Amiota mariae. Classification (NCBI taxonomy): domain Eukaryota; kingdom Metazoa; phylum Arthropoda; class Insecta; order Diptera; family Drosophilidae; genus Amiota; species Amiota mariae. The sequence goes on along the minus strand of JAWNKV010000646.1, from coordinate 23,323 downwards.
AGTAGAAGATAGAAGATTAAACAATACCAACAAAAACAACAACCACATAAAAATAAGGTCACCTTTTCTTTTCTTTTTTTGCATTTCGCTATACTTATTTAATTTGCAATACTTTAATTGTTGGCTGCTGCTGCTGCTTCTACTACTATGAAGATGATGATGCTCTTAATGATATTGCTGATGCTGATGCTGCTGCTGTTCGTTTTGGTTTTGTTTTTGTTGTCTTTTTTCTTGTGTTATGTGTTCGTTTCGACCCCGACTACTAACTTGTAATTGTCAGTCACACTACCCCAGCATCCCTTTGTCATTGTTTGCCTTTTGAATGAACAACAAGAATTTTAATTGAATAAATTATTCACATCCGTGGCGATGCCAACATCGACGACGACAACGACAATGTTGAGCAACCAACAGCAAAGCAACAACAACGGTGTGCAACACATGTAGAAAGAATTTAACACAACACAATACACACATGTGCCGCGTAAAATTAGCAACACTTCCACTGTGTCCCACACCTCTATGCATGCATGCAGTACATCATCCTGACTGCTTGCCTGCCACCCTGCCTTCCATTGGATACACATTGCACAATATTAGAACATAGCATAAGGGCCCATCAAGTCGTTGATCGTTCAAAGCAGTTTCGCTTTGCTTAGCTTTGCTTTGCTTTAAAAACCTTTGTTCAGAATTTTTCCTCTGTTTTCATTTTTTTTTTTTTTTTTTTCTATTTTGTGATTTTCTAATCCACCCGCATCGTGTCATGTTATGGCTCAAAGAGTAAAGAAGAGTCAGGCAATGCCAGTGCCACTGCCAGTGTTAAATCCCGTGCGATAACTACTACAAAAACAACAGGAACAATAACAACAACAACAACAGTGTTTTATATTAAGCCATGTCAAAACCACCACCAACCTCAACTCACCCATCTATACATCCATCCATCCATCGATATGCCCAACCCAACACAACACAACACAACACAAGCATAGTTCACTTTCGTTTCGTCTATTGTAGCAGCAGCAGCAGCAGCAGTAGCAGCACCGAAGCATGCTCTCGTACTTGACTTCTTTCCCTGGAGATAACAAGTTCGATTTCGAGTCCAATTTAATTTATGCAAATGAAAGGGGTGCGCGCTCTTGGACCACATATTGCTGTTTTCCCTCATCATTTGTGGGGCACTAGAAGCTCCACACTCACTTACACACTGACTCAATCGCTCGTACTAGTAGTTCCCCTGCAACGTGTTCCATGCAGCATATATGACGCCTGCGCTTTATTATTGCCAAATGTTTGATATGTCCACAGAAACATTACATGCAACAGCAGCAGCAGCAGGAGCAGCAGTATTCTGCAATCGGCAGTTCAATTTTCAACGGGCGCCGCCGCCTTATGGCAAACGCAAAAGTTTTCCAAAGTTTTGCATTTGCATTTAACCTTTAAGAAGGTTACACGAGCGAGCAGCAGCCATCGTCATCGTCGTTGTTGTTGTAGTTGTTACAGCAAATGTTCGCATTTTGTGTGAATACATGCATGTTCCTACATACATATGTATGTATGTATGCGCCCATCACCCTCGCACGCCACGCCCTGGCCTGCAGCTTCATCACTGCGATTTAGTTAACCAAGCACAGCTAGAGCAATCATCCAACCATCTATTTCATCTGTCCATCTATTCATCTAGTAAGACAGTCAGGCTGACCGACCGACTGATAAGACAGTCAGTCAGTCAGTTTGTATGACTGTCAGACAATTATTCACAAAGTCAGTTAGTCCATTTAAAGAACCAGTGAGCTCGCTAGCATACAACAACTTCCTTCCTCCCTTAAGCAACTGCTCGTGTTTATGTTCGTTCAGTTCACTCGTTCATCATATGCGGGGCATGGCACTTCATAACCGAGCGTCGAGCATTGAGCCGTGCTCTTCGGGTTGTTGTATGAAAGCTTGGCATGGCATAGCATAGCATAGCATAGCATAGCACAGCGCAGCGTAGCGCAGTACAACACAACACCAAACAACACAACCAAACAACCAACCAACCAACCAATCCAACATACAACTCAACTTAACTCAGCCAGCTCAGTTTTTAGCTCCGCACTGTGTTCTGTGTGTTCTGATGCCGTTAATCCAATTACTCTGAGTTTGCAGTTCGCAGATTGGCCACCCGCTTTTGCCACTTTTGCCGCTATCGCCCCCACAGCAATACATTCGTACGTTAGATTTTCGTTCGTTATTGCTCCTGTGGCCGTCATCGTCATTTTCGTTATTGTCGTCGTATTTGATTGTCGTCGTCGTCGTCGTTTGGCATTGACAGTAGCAGCAGCAGCAGCAGCAACACCAGAACTAACGGGCAACGATGCGCTGAACTTATCTGCAACACACAGTTCGCCGTGAACTACTCCGGGTTACGGACGCGTGTTTATATTGTTCATTGTAATATTTCGTTGAACATTAGTGTGTCGTTTGGTCGATGATTATAATAAAGAAGATGATGGTGTTGATCTCGGTATTTGGTTAAACTTTTTTTTGTTTGTTTGTGTTTTTTTTTTCCATTTGTTTTGTGTCAGTAAACAAGAAGAATCTTATCAAAAAATATAGAAATATAATCAATTTGAATTTGAATTTGAATAATACATACTCATATATTTTTGTAACAGCAACAATAATAATAACAATACAACAGCAGCAGCAATAAGTGCAAATTAAAGATGTTACTAAATTAAACAAACACAAACACATTTTATTGCATTGTAACTATCGTTTTGAACAAGAAGAAGAATAAGAAGTAGGAAAACATTTCTGATCTGATTCGATTTTCCTTGGAATTCCAAATTTCAGTTTTTGCATAGAATTGCAAGGGAAAAAAGAAGAAAAGTGCATGTGTATATTGTTTAATTGTGGGCGTGTTTTATTCAGTCCACGGTCCGTCAATCTGTCAGTCAACTGACAGTCAGTCTCATTCAGTGTTGGCCATCGTGTTATTGTTTTTAGTATTTCTGTTTGTGTTTGATTGTGTCTGATTGAAGAGGGGAATCCTGCATTTGCTCAACACAATTCTTGTATCAAATTGTTTTCATTTATTTATTTATTTTGTATTTGTTTTTTTTTTTTTTTTTTGCATATCAAAGAGTTTTTCCATAACTCTGTAAGTGTGCATGTGCGTGTATTATAATGTATTGTTGGTGTGAATAAGGAGGAAAGAAATAAAGAGAGAATAAAGTAATTATTCTAATTTGTGTTTATTGTTGTTGTCGTTGCCGGTTTTACGCTTACGCACTCATGCTTTGCTCAATTAAAAATGAAATGCACAACGCGCGTTAATAAAGCAATTAAAATGTAATTATGCCAAATAAAAGAACAACAATAGCAATAACAATAATAACAAAAGCAATAACAACAAGAGCAGCAGAACAACAACATCAACAACAGTAGTAGCAGCAGCAGCAGAAGCAGCAGCGAAGTCATCAACAGAAGCGGCCACAAAACCGACAAAACCAACAAAGGAAACAAAGCGCACAATAAGCAACAACACAAAAAACAGCGTCACAACAACAACCACAACCTCCATATCCAAATCCACAACAACAAAGAGCAGCATACAGGAACCAACTGCGGCTACCCGTTGTCAAACAGTTCTATTCGGCCACGACCTCGTCATACTTGGCCAGCAGCAGCAATAAGAGTGGTTGTATCAGCAGCAGCAGCAGCAGTAGAAGCGGAGTGTAGTGGAGCAGAGCAGAAAGCTTTATATTGTACGTTGCCATAGGTTGCCTTTGCCACCTCTGCCACCTCTGCCACAACCTTCAACAGCAATACAATCGTCGTCGTCATCGTTAACGTTTACATCAACAGTTAGCTAACAAAAGCAATAGTAACAACAACAACAGCAAGAAAAAAAATAAGAGGGGCAAACAAGCGAACAGAACTCACGTAAAGAGAGGTGGAGAGGAGACTAAAAGTGGAGAGAATAACCTAACCAACAACAACAATAACAACGACAACGACAAGTGCCATAGAGTGAGAATTGAGAGTTGACGTTGTTGGTTAGTTGGTTGCTTAGTTTGTTGCTTTGCCTTTTCCCTGTGTTATTGTTGTTTTGTGTTTTGGCCTACGGCACGCATGGATAACAACAACAGCAACGACAACAGCAACAATAAGAAGATGATAAAGAAAATGCGGAGCCGCCGCTCCTCTAATGTTCGGGTATTGTTGTCACCAACATTTTTGCTGCCCATCATTGTCATCTGTGTATGCTTGTGTGTTCATTGCGATTCAGCAACAACATCACTACCATCACTGCTGCCTCCACAATCTGCGACAATATTATCATCCCAAACAGCAGCGGTGGAATCAGTGCCAACTGCGGGAGCGGCCGAGTTAACAATTGAAGCTTCATCACCATCGCCACCATCATCGTCATCAACAACAACAACAACAGCACCAATAACAACAACAACCGAATATATATATATTCCAACTGGCAGTCCAGCTCAAATACGTGTAGAACTATGCCGTAGAGGGATGCTATAAAATGGTAAGCCCCAATCCCAATCCCTCTCAATCTCAATATGAATCTCAATGTGCCCTAAATGAAGTCTTATCTGTCAGGTAGTAATGCAATCAGTTGTAACGACTTAGTGGCCTTAGGCTACGCGTCACATAAATGAATGGTTCGGTTTGGTTAGATGGATGAAAAGAAAGAATGTAAGAAAGGACGAAAGGACGAAAGGAAGGAAGAAAGCAAAGAAAACTGAATGCTGACTTGCTTGTTGCCTTCACCATGTTTATGTTCATTCATTCCTTCATTCATACTTTTTTTCCCTTCTTCATTCATTCATTCATTCATTGTTATTTGTGTGTTGTGAGTCTGTTACAAAATTGCGAGGGTGCGGTGCCCGTCCGTAGATTTAGTCCTGAGCTGTCTTGTCCTGTCCTGTCCTTCTTCGTATTATTATTTTTGTTTTGTTTTGTTGTTGTTGTTTTTTTTTATTGTCTTGTATACTCTTATTGGACATTACTGCTGGATAATAATCTGTCAAAGCAGCTACAATTATCCTTATATCATCCGTGCCTTCTTTATACTCATACTTTCTGTTCTTTGCCCTTCGTCCTTCTCCAGCAAATGTTTCAAATGATTTCATTCTTTTCTTATCTTCTTTTTCTATTCTTTTACAGTTCTTCAGCAATGGAGTGCCGTGTGAACAGAGCCGGGAATGCTTGGCGGTGAGTAGTACTTTCTTTAACTTGACAATGAATTCTTGTCTTTGTTGTCGTTGTCGTTGCCGTTGTGTTGTTTGGTTTACTTGTTTCCTTAAGGATATCAATTTCATGGGATTATTTAAATTTGACTCGCGGTGTCCGTTTCCTGAAGCGTTTTCATATAATTCAGCATAATTCAGCAAGTCAAGGATATAATGATAGAATTTTGATTGCATTTCGAGAAGTGTGATACTACATACCCTCTTCACACTGGTTTTTTTTTTTTTTAATGATATTTTTAACTTAAAGCAAATGTTTGTAACCGTTTAAAGCAAGAGAAGGTACTCGTATATTTTACTACTTAGTATATGTTAGCCAAGTTTTGTGGGTAATAATTCCTAACAAAATATGATTAAACGAATCAATCTACGTCATATCCGTTCCGATGCATATTTCGTGAGTTTGAAAGCTAAAATTTAACTTTTATGTCTTGTATCCAAAAAGAAGAGTAAGTATATAACTTACATATGTTTGTATCTCAACACCCCAGAATGTGGTAAGACCCCACATAAGTATATGTAGAGTGATAAAACGAAATTATCTAGTCATGTACATATGTTTGTTTTGGAGCATATCTCTAGATAACTTCTATGAGCATGAATGCTAAAATTTAGTGTAATGATGATAAGAGTATGTTGACTTTTCCGTCTCTAGGAATCGTAGGTATTCTAAATTAAGTGTAATTCTGTTGACAATTATATTCAAAGTATGTAATAAAATTTATATAATTAACAGAAAAGAATAGTAGCAAACTGAGTGCTTAGGAGCAAAAGAAATAAAAATTGCATAGATCTTTCAAAGAAGAGAGCTTTCTACATACTTAGTACATTGTCATAGATCTTTTCGATTTGTGTCATATGATTATATTAGTATATGTATTCATTATCGAAATCATTGCACCATAAAGTATAAAAAATATAATGTATAATAATATATAATATAGATATTATGGTCTGATATTTGTAACCAGATCATATATCATATGAGTTATCTAGACCAGCTTACTTACTTAACCTAATTGGTCTATTTACGACCAAATTTGTTTTAAATTATTTTATTTTTGGTTTTCTGAAACAGCATTTATTGGAAAAACTTTTATATCCAAATAGTGTTTCACAATAGAGAAATTTTTACAACTTAAAATTAATTCTTTTAAAATCAAAAAATATATATTATAGTTTTTTTTTTTCTTAGACTGATATCTAATCTATTAAAGACTAATAAATTTGTTTTTTTTTTTTTAGTCCATTGAAAGTAATTCAGGTTTGGATAGATTCAATGTCCTTTCAATACTAAGAAGCTTGAGTTCGGATCACTATAATAGTATGTATCTATCTAATACTATACATCCGAAATACTGAATCTAGAAATCATCTCAAAGAAGAATTATGTCCAATGCCATATAAAGGAATTCTTCAAATCTAAGACCTAAGACCATTTAAATTATTCATTTTCTATGAAATATAGTATGTAATCTCTAATGAAATCTTTTCATAAAAAAATATTGTATAAATATAAATTCGAAGAGAACTTTGCCTTCTGGGAAAACCGAAGAAAGTAGATTTTATGTGTATTTTGTTTTGTTTTGTTTTTTTTTTGTTTTTCCTTTATTTTAATGACTTTACTTTTATGATGCTTTATTTTATTTATTATTTCATTTTTTCAAAACCCAAAGAAAAAGGGAATACATTAAAATTTTCAGTCAAGATCTAATCAACAACGTTTTCTTGCTTATTATTATTATAGTGTTGGAGTGAATGCAGGAAAAAATCGCCAGCATATACACGAAAAATGAAATGGTATGGCACGACTTGGTCACTGTCCATATTGTCGATGGTTCAGCAGGATTCGCTTGTACTTGTTGAAGTCACATGGAATCCATTAGATTTTCCAAATCAATGTCTCGTCACTTGGGAAGTATCCGGCGGTGGACTGATGGGTAACTTGCTTACCGAATCATGCAATGTCCAACTTTCGCTTTGGCCTGAAACGAAATATCGCGTGCAGGTGACCTGCAAGAACAAAGTAAGTGTATACTAGTACTGTTGATTGGTTGGATGGTTGGTTGATTGGTTGGTTGGTTGAATGTTGGCTCTCTTTAATGACTCTATTAATGGTTTATATGGAAATGATGTATAAACATATATACGAGTATAGTATGTATGAATTTTTGGGTTGTTCCATTGGTTCGCATTATGCAACATAAAGTGTCGATTGTAATGATAGGCTTAGAGTGTGTGCATGCCATAAGCAATTTTATTAGCTTGTATTAGTAGTTGTTAATTATTTATTATCAACCAACCTTATCCGAATTGTTGTTACCATCTTACCATTGTAGCAAACTGGCGACATGGCACGTTCACAGCCGCTTATGGTGGACACAGCTAAAGCTATTCAACCACTTAAAAGCAATAATAATAATCATTTATTGCGTCGTGATTCGGCAGTTTCAAGTGATGAGAATAATGGTGGAAATGATGATGACAAAATTGTTGATGCTGTCAAAAATGATATTGATAAAGTGGAAGCAGCAGTAGCAACTCTCATGACTGATACTGATACTCAAGATGCTGTCATAACAGAACAATCAGAACACTTTCCTTCACAGGATATTGCTCCAATCTTACCCTATGACGATGATGATGGTGTCAATGATGGCAATGATGACAGTAATGATGATATTGATGCTACCGTTGTTGGTGGTGGCAATGATGATGATGTCGATGACAACCATCTTATTGGCATCAATCATCATCATCAATCTGTCGAACAGCTACGCAAGCATACAAATTTCATCTTTAATTGGCATACACCAAATAGGAAGAGCAATAACGCAGCCTCTGATAGTAGGAGTAGCAGCAGTGACAGCAATGATAATGACCTTCCACTGTCAACACCGTTGCGGAAACGTAATGACCTTAACCTAATAAATATAGACACTTCCACAGCGGATCTAGAAAAGCCGCTAATGTTCGGTCTAATCGCTGGTACATTACTCCTGTTGGCATTAATGTTGCTCATGTGCTTGTTGTGCCGAGCGAAACGTGCATCTGATGACAAGGCCGCACTCCTAAGGGACGATGCCGCTGACACGACCTTGGATGAGGACGATGAGGACGACAGCATGTACAAATCTGTTGTTATACTGCCGCCAGCATTGGCAATAATTGCTGCTGACAATTGTAAATCCAATAGACTCGCCCAAATGCAAAAAGCAGCAGCAGCGCTGAAAGTATAAAGTGGCAAAATATTGAAATAATGCAAAATTCGAATCGAAAATCTATTTAGCAGCAATCAAATTTATACAAAAAATACAAACTCATTTAGAATACCAATCATAGTTATATGTATTTTACTATATCATACATCATCATCATCATTATTGATATACATACATACATACATACATACTTACATACAAATGTATGTATGTATATTATATACTATCAAGTACAGAGAGTTCCATACTTATTTACTAATACTATGTATGCGCACCCCAAATTGTCTCACATTAGGACAAATAATTCATTCGCTTGTTGCTGTGGGACATAAAAAATACAACACATAATGATAATGATGTTGATGATGATAAAATTTATGATAAAGGATAATGAAAATGTTTTCCATGTTGTACTCGTATTTGAGCAGAAATCATCTTACTAGATATATACAAATTTTTTTTATTAATAATTATAGTATTTAAATATCACAAAAAAAAAAAAAAAAAAAAATATATTATATAAAAAATATTTATAATTATTTATTTAGTAATTAAATTATACTACGAGCATTGAGAAAAATGTATATTTTTCGTTTTGATTTATTTTTTGTTTTATATGAATTTTTTTTTTTTTTTTTTTCTTCTGTATTTTGTAAACTAAAAAAACCTAAACTACGAATATGAACTATGTACAATATAGATACCTACAAAACATGATACATACATACTACAGTCTTACACATAATTAATTAAATAAATTAATTAATCATGATGATACTTTATACATATTATGATGTAATTGTAAATAGCATTTAGCGCAATACCACAACCCTTAGAGAGAAGTCCAGAATCGATATTCAAGATTGAGATTGTGATGCTTTGCTTAGACAACCATAGTTTAATAATTGAAATACATTTCCATTGTATAAAATACAAAATACATAACTACAATGGAAATGATAATATTGATATAAAGAGGATATTGAAGAAGATGAAGATGATAAGATGATGATTAAAAAGAAATTTAAAAGGAAGATTTAGAAGATGAAATAATATTATAATACTTTTGTTGATTTAAAAAAATAAAAAAAAATAAAAAAAAAAAAAACATAAATATGAGAATCATGTTGATTATTATAATGATGATGATGATGAAAATCACTAAATATAAATTGATTGAACAAAAAGAAACAAATCACAAACATAATAGAAGAACAGAAGAGTAGAGTAGAGATGAAAATCCTAAAGGAATATTCAAATTCAAAGAAGCTTAGATAAACTAAATACAGTTAGATACAAAGATACAAGTATATAAGTATATTATCATACAAAAATATAATAATACAATAACTAAAATGAACAAAAGAAAGAAAAGAAACAACTATTCAACAGACATCACACAGTTACACAACCAAATCACATACACAATACAATAGACACAATAAAGATAAACTAAACTTACATAGAGATACATAATCATACTTATAAACACACACACACACAGATACATAAATACAAATTCACCTACTACTTACAATATTTACATATACTTACTACTTATTAAATACAAAGCTAAAGTACAGATTGATCGATAACTTGAGTTACTAACAGCCATAAACTAACAAAGAAACAAACAAAAAAAAATTTTAAAAAAAAATAAAATAAACAACAACAACAAATTACAATTACAACAATTATAATATACTAAATAACTAAATAATAATTAATTAATTCATTAATTTATATTTTCAAATTGAAAATATTATTACAAAATAAAAGTTTAACAAATCCAACAAAAAAAAAAAAAAAAATCAACAAAAAAATATAAGAACTAGTGAGTAAGTTTTTTTTTTTTTAATAAATTGAAAAATAAGATTTAAAAAAAAAAAATAAATAAACTCTCTCTCTTAGATACAAAATACTATTTTTTAATAGTATGTCGCAGTACTACTTATTACTTAGATCCTGAAATACTTACAATTGACAAATGTATTGTGCAGGTTTTGGTCATAACTTAATATTATCCATCATTATTGGATTATAAAGGGGGTCCTTCCTCAATCATATTTATAAGAACTTTCGAAGTACTATAATATACTCGTAAATATGTATAACTAAAAGCTATATTGAGATGAAGATTATTGACAAAGTGACCTAAGTGACCATTTTGATGGCTTCTCTTTAGTTCTTAGAGAAAATCAAAAAAGATATAATGATATTAGTATATTGAAAGCATCCAGCAGCCAGTTAAGGATTAAAAAAAAGACTTGAAAGGCATATTGAAATCAAGTTTATTACTTATAAACTGCAATTCCTGTCGATGCTCCTCTTGAGTTCTTAAAGCAGATAAAGGAGAAAAGAATCTATCTACTACTATAGTATTAAAAGGATCCAAATGAAGATATGCATATGTACTCGTATATTTCGAACTATTTAAGACTATTGCAGATTATTAGCGCCAATGCCTCACATCTCACATTTTGTTATCTAATGGCTTCCCTGTATTCAGCTTTTTCAAATGGTACACAAGTCTACAGTGACTGATTACTATTCAAAATGACGGTGAGAATCCTCAGTTTGTTTCTTGGAATTTCTTTAGTTCTTTTGGGATTTTTTAATTGGCTTGGAATTATCTAAATGCCAGAAAATATGTTCTAGTATGTTCAAACTGTTTTTTGGATAAAGACTTATAGGTTCTCCTTGCTTCAAATGAAGCAGTCTTATTGTATAATCAAATGGAACGCCAGAGTCATTCATTTATTGGAAGTTATTATACTCTTCATGCAGTGAATAATATTATAAGTTTGTCATGAAGTTTTTAACACACAGAATGAGACATCGGAGATCCCATAAAGTATATACATATATTCTTGATCAACGCGAGGAGACAAGTTGATTTATTCATGTCCGTCCGTCCGTCCGTCTGTATGTATGAAAATGCATACTCTTTGTACTATTAAAACAATTAGTATCTGAACCATATCCAACAACTGTGTAAATTTCAAGACCCTCGGACTACTAGGAGAGATACCTCCCACACAAACCCAGATCCAAATTCATGTTCTTATTAGAAAAGCTTTTTTGGTTTTTGTACTATCAACTTGAAATTTGGACAATTTGAACAAGTATCTCTGACCCATATCCACCAAACAAGTTAATTTTTGGTATATTTTTATTAGTAGACCTGAATCACTGACGCCACTTTATTATGTACTGATTATGATTATTGATGGTTAATGCTTAATACTGAAATGCGAATCCTTAACTCTAGTAGACATACATACAACTTTGTGAAGATTTGAAATAAAATATACATAGTAAATCTTAAGGGTGCTTAGGTTTTGACCAATACCATGAAGACAAAAGCACTGAAGACATAAACGACTATGATATGTTAGAGTTAGAGTTTCGTCATTGTATAGTACTTTATACTTCTACTACTGCTACTTATTATAGAGTTCACTAATAATAATAATAATAATAATACTAATAATACTTAATATTAATAACACGCTTCTCCTCAAAAGACCACAAACTAACCTAGTTTTTGCGTATTGATGAATTCTATTAGAATAGAAATTCATAAATAGAAACAAAAACAGAGACAAGGACATAGGACATAGGACACAGGATAGAGATACTACTAGCATGAGTAATAAATTTATTTATTTATGTATCTATGCATACATGTTTTACTTACCAACCATGTACGTATTACATAGTATTGTATATGTACTATATAGAATATTATACTATATACTTACAACTCTACGTTACCATAACTTTTTACTGCTGTTTGCTCGATGTCAATTTTCATATAAAATATTTCATTTTTGTTGATGTTAGCATGCATAATGCAAATTTCAAATAATAGAAATACATACATACATACATATATACATATTTATATACATAATACTAATAATAATAATAATGAGGTTAATCATAAACCTCCTTTATACTATAAGTATTATTGATAACGTTCAGCAGTTAAATGGTGAGAAGAAGAAAACTGAAAGATGATAATTAGAATTTCTAGATTCACATTCTCAGTTTCAATTTTTTTTTTCAGTTTCTTTATTACTTCATTTCAAAGCGACACAAAGAACACTCAAAAGAGTCTTCCAATTGACCTAGTGAAGTACTTGTAATGTGTAAGTTTAGGCAGCATAGAATCTGATAGAAAGCTTAGATTAAATATTCCATATTCCATCAGCATAAAATGTCTGTGGTTTTTCATCAAAAAAACTGTAACAAGTAATTTTTATAAGCCTCTCTTGAAATCAACTTTACACGTGCAGAGACCGAAAGAATTGATAATATGACGGTGCGATATCAGGACTGTATGGTGAATGCATTAAAACTTTCCAACCGGGTCGTCGTGTGTGGTCTAGCGCTTTAGTGATGAAACCTGATACCTTTTCTATTCATCAATTCGGGTCTCTTTTTTTATTGCTTGCTTCAACTGCATTAATTGTTGTGCAATAGACATTGGAATCAATTGTTTGGCCATATGATAGAAGCTTATGATAGATGATAACCTATCCAATTCACAGCATCACCTTCTTCGCTGTCAATCCTGGATTCGCTTCAAAAAAGATTCCATTTCGTTCCGTTTCAACAGCGATTCGCATATGAAAATTCGATCACTCACATTTTTATACTCTTCACGGGCGTGAATAGTATTATAAGTTTGTCATGAAGTTTGTGATACACAGAAGAAGACATTGGAGACCCCATAAAGTATATATATTCTTGATCAGAGCGATGAGACGAGTTGATTTAGCCATTTTCGTATGTCTGTCTGTTCGCACTCCTAGTCCAGTTCAGTTTTTAAGCTAGAGAGCTGAAATTTTGTACATGGGTTTCTTTTTACCAAACGCCGATCAAGTTCGTGAATTAGCCAAATCGGACCACTAGGGGGGTACCTCCCATACAAACACCCTTTTAAATTAATATTCTTATTAGAAAAAGTTTTTTGTTTTTTGATTTATTGAACTGAAATTTAGTCCCTATAAGTCTCTGACCCATATCCACAAACCATGAAAATTTCAATACCCTCGGACTACCCCCCATACAAACCGGGATCCAAATGAAAGTTCTTATTTGAAAAACTTTTTTGGTTTTCATACTATCGACTTGAAAAATAAACACTATAAGTTTCTGACCCATATCCACCAACCATATAAATTTCAAGACCCTCGGACTACTAGGAGGGGTACCCCCCATACAAACCGGGATCCAAATGAAAGTTCTTATTTGAAAAACTTTTTTGGTTTTCATACTATCGACTTGAAATATGAACACTAAAAGTTTCTGACCCATATCCACCAACCATATAAATTTCAAGACCCTCGGTCTACTAGGAGGGGTACCCCCCATACAAACCGGGATCCAAATGAAAGTTCTTATTAGAAAATGTTTTTTTTTTTGAAATTGGGACACTATAAGTGTCTGACCCATAGCCACCACCCACATAAATTTCAAGACCCTCGGACCACTAGCTGGGGCGTGAAGAGTATTACAACTTCGGCATAGCCAAAGTTAGTCTTTTTTTTATATTTTTCACTCAATTCATGAGGCACTCAAAGATCGAACTTCTTTTTAAAACCAGCTCAGTGTAAATGGTTTGTTGTCGATGTTAAGTTGCTTAGCAATATCATGACTGCTTACAGCTGGTTTGGAATAATTTTTTCATTGTCTTTCTCAGTGATAGGCCGACCTGAGCTTGGTGCATCTTTCACATCAAGATTTCCAGAACGAAAGAATACCTTGACCATATACAGAACAATTATTTTCCCTTTCCCTTTTCCTACTCCTAATTCGTTGTGAATTAAAACAAAAAGAAAAAAGAGTTGCCAATAGGAACGAACCATTTAAAAGTTATGACACTTCACAGTCAAGTGAATAGATAAATGCAGCGTATATTTTCCTCAACCTAATACTTATATATAAGTATGTTTGCATTAGTTGGTTCCTAGATTTCTGGGAAGGATACAAAATATTTTAATATTATTTACTAAGCAATTTTTTGTTTGTATGAATGAAAAGTTTATGCTTAAAAGACATGAAGACAAGATAGTCATTAGAAATTCTGATTCCTATTTGGTTTTTTTTTTTTTTTTATTTATTACTCCATTTCAGAGAAAGAGAGAGAGAGCTTCCAAAAGAGTCTTCCAATTGGCCTATGAGCATAGTATCAACTCTTATTGAAAGGTTAGAAAATGTTTAATTAATTTAAATACAAAAAATAATTTCCATAAAAAAAAAAAAATACAATTTATATCCCCATAGATTTTTTGAACCTTGGACCTTATTTCTTGCACCACAATACATAGAATAAGAAGCAGAATTCTATTTTTTTGTACTTAGTAGATACTAAGTAAGTAGAAATTCTATTTGTTTGCTTACTTTTCATTTTTTTATTAGAATATCTCATAAATACCCATTTTGCTCAATTTTATTATTGCCCAATTTTTATGTTCTGAACTCAAAGACTTATAAGAAAATATGAAAAATGACAAACTCAAAGTTATATTATATAAATTCTAACATAACTGAATGATTAAATGAAGTAAATAATGTCAAATGCAAAATACATACATAAATACATACGAGAATGTTGCAAATATCATAATATCCTCATACTATGATATTTGTTATTACTTTTGAATACTTGTTTTCATAATAAGTACTTACGTACTATAAATTATTTCTATATATTTACTTATATACAAAAAATTATATAGCAAAAACAAAATTTGCTTTATACATACATTTATCTATCTATATATAGTATAGAATAGAGAAGAGGAAGAGGAAAAGGAAGAGAGAGATGATAATTCATATAAGTTTTTAACAAAATCTTAATGGCAAAAATTATTTGTAAAGTACTAAAAGAAAAAAAAAAAAAAACAAAAGAAAAGAAAAGAAAAGAAAAAAAAAAATAAATAAAAAAAAACATAAAAGAAATTCATTAAAGAATGGAAAAATTTAATAAAATACACTTCTGCTATTATGATGTTAGTAAGTATTATGTGCGTAAAAAATCGGAGAAGAAAGATCAGAAAGGTGAATTGAAGTTAACTGAATTGAAGTGAAGAAAAAAAAAAAAAACTGAACCGAATTGAATTGAATTGAAATGAAGTGAAATGAAATGAAAGTTGCTTTAAACAATTTGGAGGAATTTGGAATTTGGGTGTGAGATTGAACTTGAATGTGGAGGTGGAGGTGAATGTGAATGTGAATGTGGATGTGGATAAGGATAAGGATGAGTACCGGGTAAGTTCCTATCTCATGAACAATGTTTCATCATTTATCATTAAAGCCCAAAATGGCAATAAAAATGTGCAAAGAAAACGTATTTCGTATATGAGAAATTTTATTGTTTTTTCGTACTACAAGAAAGAATTAATGGAAAGGGAGTATGAGTATTAAAAAAAAAAAAAAAAAAAACAAAAAAAACAAAATAAAACAAAACAAAACAGAAGAGAAGAGAACAGAACAGAACAGAATGGTATGGGTTGTTGTTGAGTTAGGTGGCTTAGTGTAGTGTGGTGTGGTGTGGTGTGGTGTGGTGTTGGTTATATGAGGATGAATATGGGTTGGGGTTAGTCCGGGTTGTTGTTTCCTTTGATTGGTTGGTGTGGAGGTGTACGCATCGTTGTAAATATCTGAAATTAGATTTTATCAACATCAACAACAATAACGAAAAGCAACAGTAACAACATGCATACACAACAATCAGAATAGAATCATCGTCCTCCAGTATCATCAAAAGTAGAAGTCAGTAGAAGCAGCAACAGCAACAGCAACAGCGGCTGTAACTTGAAGAGAGCTACGGATTCCAGTAGGTTTTTGATACGTCGCTACCGCTTTAATCCCAAAGGAAATTAAGGACGTGTCAGGGCATGCATACGATTTCCACTTTCCTTTTCGGTATTAAATTTAGCTTCTGCTTGAATTACAAAGGCTGACAAGCGAAGCTACAGGCAAAGCAAGGCAAAGCAAAGCAAGGCAAGGCATATAGGCAGGAAGATAGTAGCAGGAAGCAAGCAAGCAGGCAGGCAGGCAGGCAGGCAGAGACTGTCAGTTGGCAAGACACAAAGACATACGGAAGGACAAAGGAAAGTACAGATGGACGAACGGTCGGTCGGTCGGTCGGTCGGTCGGTCGGTCGGATAGTCGTATGGATAAACCGAAAGTGAAAGAAATGAATGACTGAATGAATGAATGACTGAAACAAATGAAAGAATAGAGCAGTCATCCAAGCAGCATCCAGCAAACAATCATATCCACATGGCTAAGGGAATCCGTATATACCATCCTATCATTCGCAACTGTCTTCTCTTTCGACTAAACATTTGAGCACCTCTTCCGTGTCCACTCCCACTCCTTTGCTTACACCATCTTCACCATTCACATCTCCAGCTTCATCAGCATTAAACCATGTGCATTGGATCTCTTTGGGAAAAAGCTTAATATGAGAAATACAATAAAAATAAAAAGGAAAAACGAAAAAAGCAAAAAGAAAAAAAAAAAAAATGAAAATGAAAATATAAATAAAAATAAAAAAAAAAGGAAGAAAAAATAAAACATATAAAAATAAAATGAAAGAGAAAATATGATGAGCAACTACAAAGGCATTTTTGCTTCCTCTTCTACGATACTTTGGTTGGCTCCTTTTATGTGTTTTTATGTAAGTAAATATGTTTGTATGTTTGTATGTATGTACGGATATGAGTGAGAGTTTGTTCCTTTATGGCAACATTTGCGCTTCACTTACTTACCCATCATAATCATCAGCAGCATGAGCAGCATCATCAGCTTACCGCAATCAACGGGCTACAGAAACAACAGCAAACGTGGCTTGATTTGGATTGGCATGGTGCCGGCGACTTCAATAGGGTTGGGAGTAATAAAAGAATAGGAGATGATGATTATGATGTTAACGATAGTGATGCTTTGATGGCGTGATGGTGATGCTGATGATGGTGATGATGGTGATGATTGTGATGATGATGATGATGCTACTGATGATTATGATGAGAAAGAAGTATGCAGAGTTTGAGACGACGATACCTACTTGTAAATTTTATTCACGTACTTAACGCTAAATTTTATTAAGCCGCACATTGAAATGCCGCCCACATCCTTAGTTAGCGAACAGGCAGGAACACAAGTAGTCATTCAGTAGTCTCATACTCAATAATGTCGCCCTCTTCGTCATTGTTCTTGTCCTCGTCCTCGTTCTCGACCATGCTGATGCTGATGCTGCTGCCTTTGCATTTTGCCTTGAATATTACCAACAATTCGCTTCTGAATTCGTAATTTGAACGTTCATTCGTTCGTTCGTTCTGCATCAACAGAGCAGATGAGCTGCTATACGCCAAGCATTCAGGCAAAGCATGACTTTGCTGGGAAGGGCAACAAGCAGACAGAGCAGACTATCGGACTTTCATCGTAATATTTTCAAGGTGCTGTTTGGTATGCGACGGTGTCATAGAGTAGTAGTAGTCTAAGGGTAACAGCAGCAACGAAGAGTAAACAACCCGCTTGGCAAAAGGACAAAGGATAAAGGACAAAAGCAAGACCCCGTCTTCACTGATTAATCATGAAAAATATTTTGCATTTGCATTTAATTTCATGTACATAATTCGTTCAGACATAAAGTAAAACAAAATTTACACAAAAAAAAAAAAAGAAAAACAAAAAGGAACTCAAAATAAAATGAAGCAAGAATAAATAAAAAGATACAAAACAGCAGCTGTGAAGGAACCTCATCTACTTACTTGTAGTATTACACACATACCATATACCAAGTCGTAAAGCTGTAACTTTTATCCTTTAACCCGCCAAACGCCAAGCAACAATCCAAACCAACCCAACCCAACCCAACTCAACCTCAGCCCTCAGCGTCATGCCCCATGCCAAATGCCATATGAACCTATGTGCTCCCAAGAAAAATAACACCACTCACTCACTTTGTCACTCACCCAACCATCCCTTTTACATTTTAACATTGCTTTCACAATCTCCATCACCACAATTATTACTATCACCAGCACCAGCAGCAGGAGCATCAGCAGGAGCAGCAGGAGGAGCAGGAGGAGCAGGAGCAGGAGGAGGAGGAGGAGTAAAAGACTAAAAACAAAATCAGCAACAGCCAACAACTCCATCCAGCTTAGTTTAGCTGAGCGCACACACAATGACGGGGTCAAGTCAAAGTAAAAGTAGCGCACAGATACTTGACGCGATAACCGAGCCGAACCGAACCGAGCCATCCATCCGCCTGGTCCCAACACGCCCAAAAACGTCTTCAGAAGAGACCAGATTTCAAGCATGATATGTATTCTTATACTTATATACACATGAATGTATCTTTATGTTTATATCTATCTATGTATGTGTGTGTGTGTGTGTGTGTGTGCGGGTTGTGTCTGTGGCAAGACATGGTAAGCACGCACGACAAGATAAACAAACAAAAGGAATGCAAGATGAAGGAATCATATGGCTGAATCTACTCTACTCGAGTCAACTCAACTCAACTCAACACAACTCAACTCTACTCTACTCGATTCAACTCTGTTGTTGAAGTCAAAGAAAAACTAACATAAAGCATCAAAGACGAAGGCATAGTACTATGTATTATAAATATATTTGAACGAACGCTTGAAGAAGCGAAGGAACAATCGAAATCGATTGCGTTTCTATAGGCAATGAGTAGAATTTGTATGGCATTTCGAATCCCAAAAGCTAAAAGAAGAATCTGATTCAAAATCAGAATCAGTGCCTCTAGCAAAGGCAACTAACTCAAATCATCGTCATCGCAATATGTCACCTATTCAACTAAGCATTGAACACATAACACACAACACACAACACACAGGAATATTGTATTCTCTCGTATGTATGTAGTACTTAGTATAAGGACAAACAGCAACAGCAGGCCAAACTAACAAAGATACGTTACGATATGATTCCATGCCACAAGCTAAGCGAAATAAAGGAAACTAGTTAAACCATGTTGTATCTACAACTACTACAAGCTGCTGCCAACATTCGTATTCGATGTCGATGTCGTTGTCGTTATCGTCGTCATCGTCGTCGTCTTTGTTATCCTCGTTTTTGTCTGCATTGTAGTAGTTGCTCTCCGTTTGTGTCAGAGTCAGAGTCATTCAGTCACTCTTGCTTGCTTGCTTGCTTGCCATGCCACCCAAATCACAAACCACACGCGTCATACACCATACGCCACCATCTGTCAACATCCGCCGCCACCACCATCACATAGTACCACCACCATACACCACCCTAAATAGCAACAACAACAACAACAACAACAATCAGCCACGTAGTCACAGTTAGTTAGTCAAACAAATGGATAAATGGGTGAATGGGTGAATGGTGATGGTTGGGTAGTTGAGTAGTTGGGCGCATTCTTGTTGCTCTTAAGTTTTTAGCGGTTTGAAGGCGTGCGACTCTATGCAATCTGCGCATGTGTGCTGCAATGTATAATGATGATGATGATGGGAGGAAAATGTTATTTCTATCTAGTGAGAATAATCAACCATCATCAAACATGTTGCAGGGGCATAGCAGGCAGCCAAAATAGTGTCACATGCCAGCTAAGCAGGACGTCAGTCAGTCAGTCAGTCAAACAGATAAAGTCATGAAAGATAGACAATCTGTTAGTAATCAGCTAGCTAGGCAGTCAGTCAGACAGGCAGGCAGGCTAAGGATCATGATGATCATTAT
Organism: Amiota mariae; assembly: GCA_035041805.1. Lineage (NCBI taxonomy): Eukaryota > Metazoa > Arthropoda > Insecta > Diptera > Drosophilidae > Amiota > Amiota mariae. The sequence continues at coordinate 3,090 of JAWNKV010000646.1, read as the reverse complement.
TATAATGCCTAACTTCTCAACCTAACCTAACATAACCTAACCTAAATCGAATGGCAGCTAAGCAGTCAATCAAACACCTAAAAGACTTAAAAGATTATTATTATTTTTATTATTATTAGGGGGATTTTGCATTGCAACCTATAAGATCTATTGTGCCTCCTTCATGGACTTAGAGTGTTTCTCCTAGCCCAATTTCTTCCATGAATTGTAGTATTGGTCCTACTTAACAGAGTCTGAGTTCGTACTCGGTTAAGGTGAATTTGCCAAGGTGTTTCCTTCTCTTGTGCATCAGGGCAGAGCAAATTCCTATCACATGTAGTGCGGTCTCGTCCTCTTCCCTGCAGAACATGCAAAGACCATTAGAGAAAGTTCCCAGTTTTGTTAGGTGATAATTCAGCCTACAATGTTCTGTTAACAATCCCGTAATGATTCTCAAGTTGTTCTTCATTAGATTCATACAGTCCTTGCAGCGTTTTAGGTTGTATGTCCCTAGCGCTAATTTGGAGTGTGATTTTTCCCAGTATAATTTTCTTTGTCTATCATCTTCTTCCCAAATAATACGGGAGATGTTACCCGGCGAGTTTATCTGCCACTTTGTTTCTATTAATCCCTACATGACCCGGAACCCATAGAATCCACACCTGATTGAGTTGACCTAGTATAATTTTCTTTGTCTATCCTCTTCTTCCCAAATAATACGGGAGATGTTACCTGGCGAGTTTATCTGCCATTTTGTTTCTATTAATCCCTACATGACCCGGAACCCATAGAATCCACACCTGATTGAGTTGACCTAGGATGTTCAGCTTATCAATGCACTCCATCACTAGTTTGGATGTGACTTGGTGAGATTTAAGTGCTTTGATAGCTGCCTGGCTGTCAGTCAGCATTACTATTTTGCGATTCCGGTATTTCCGTTTGAGATTAAAGTGCGCACACCTATCTATCGTGTACACTTCCGCTTGGAAGATAGAAATGTTCTTACCTAATGGTTCAGAGTATCTTTTCCCTGGTGAGGTGTGACATGTCATCATGTACTAGTTTCTGATAAACCTTCCCAATTTTTCTTGTAACTAAGCTCAGTTTTAAAATGTTTTTTAAAGTTGAACGTTGGGAGTATTGAATCAATTGGCATCGAGATTTCAGGAAGATGCTCAGTGAGAAGTTGTGTCTTCCTTTGGTTGAGATAACTACATGTGCTGATGTTGTTCCCAGCTACCCTCAAAATCGCCCTCCTCACTTGTGACTGGATGTAGATATGAAGAGGACTGAGATCCAAGAGTACCTCCATTGATGCCGTTGGACATGTTCGCATAGCTCCCGTTATACATACACATGCAAGTCTTTGTATCTTGCTAAAAGTGTTAATTATTGTCTGCTGCTTCGTGCAGTTTTTACCTCGACTTAATACATAGAATTAGTCAATTAATCAGTCTATCATTCCATCTATTGATGATGATCTGCATCTTATAATCTATGCCAAACAAAATTAAGAACTTCTCAATAGGGGGAAACACTTTTCTATGTTTTTTTAGGGTTCCGTACCTAAAGGATAAAAACGGGACCCTATTACTACGTCTACGCTGTCGGTCCATCCGTCATAGAGCTCTATATCATGAACCGTAATAGATAGATAGTTGAAATTTTCACAGAGTATGTATTTTTATAACGACAATGGAAAAATGCACCAGAATATTACAATTATAATAGCTTATGTTTTAAGCAATGATTTCTAACTTAAAGCAGTTTGTTATTACGCCGCATACTGACTGCCCACAGCATAATGTGTGGAACATAGACGTAGGTGAATACAATAGAGTTGACCTCGAAGGGCAACGGAAGAGTACTCTGAATCTTACAGGGAAGCCTTGGACGCCTACTCTGAAGTAATACATAAAGCAGTTCCAGAGTAGGTATACTGTCCAGGATGAGGAGGGAGGTTTAGTGGAAACACCACACACGTAGTCACGACGGTGAGTATAGGTCCGAAGGGATTCCTCCCTAACTCACACACAAAATATGTATGTATTTTCTTTTAACTTCAAATAAATTTTGACGATGGTACGGAACCCTCCGTGTGTAAGTCCGACTCACACGGCTGACTTTTCTTTTTTTTTTTTTGTTTTTTTATTATTATTTGACTGATGCCTTTCTTTCAATCATTTTTCGGACCCTCCTAGATTTACATCAGGCTTTTGACAAAGTGTGAATCTATTGAATAAGTTGGTCCTCCAAACAGTGCAAAATTTACTGCTGATCTCATACCTCTGCATCCGCAATTTTTATGTAGCAGTGAAATATGCCAAATCCAACATCTGTAATATTGCAGCTGGTTTTCCGCAATGCAGTGTATTAGGACCTGCACACTGCGGATATGCCCACATCTGCTAGCATAATTTGCAATAATAGCTCCATTGATACGGCTACGGCTGAAGTTCAGGAATATTTCAATCGCTTCTCACACTGGACAAAAAAGTGGAATATTGTCGTAAACTGAGGTAAATCCGCCCATTGCTGTTTCACAATTAGACGTGGTGTTACACTTAACAACACTGCTATTCCGCAAGTTGACCGTGTTAAATATCTTGGAATGACTCTCGACAAGTGTCTTACCTGGAAAATACACATACATATTATCCACTACAGCAGCTTGCTATGGTAAGCTAAAAAAATTAGCGTGATTACTGCGACTTAACAGCCAACTAAGCCTGAGCAACGCAAATTGTACCGTACAATTGTACGTCCCTCATGGACCTATGGTATCCAACTTTGGGGCACTGCATGTGCATTGAGTAAAAAAAAAAGTGCAACCTCTGCAGAATAAAGCATTGCGTCGAATCATGAATGCTCCATGAAACATTCGGAATTCACCAATTCACAACGAGTTTCGAATGCCTACAGTTATGGACGAAATTAATTTCTAAAGCAGTCCGCAGATTGTAATAGTAACATGCTGAAAATGTTTACTCAAACTCACATGCAGCGGAATGGAATTTTTATATCTCCTAATATTAAAATTAAGGACTAACAAAAAGGTTTAGACTCTTACAAACTGTACGAGGTGTGTTCAAAAAATAATGTGAATTTTCA
>JAWNKV010000645.1:0-74586 GCA_035041805.1 Amiota mariae | reverse complement strand
TCAGTGATGCCATTTTAGCCTTTTTCCGGACAGATCTGTCCTTTTTTTAACTGACCTATCCGGAGAAAATTGCCAAACATCCCCTATCCGGAAATCTATAATTTTTTAGTTTTAATGTATTATTTAATTTTTTTTTTTTAATTCTGTGAATATGCTAAAATTACGCAAATAATCGAAATAGTCGACATATATCGGGTTGTGCTTATCACTATCATTATAACTTAATATTGAAACTGCTAAGTTTTGGGCCGAGACTATTAACTATGAGGACTCAGCAGGGAACAAATCATTTTTGAACCTAGCAACATTTGCCCTGAATTTGTTGTCGTTGCCGTGGTCAAATGCGGAAATTGAGCGCGTATTTAGCCAAGTGTCTTTGGTAAAAAGTAAATTGCGATATCGGATTCAAACACAAACTTTAAACGCCATTTTATCTGTCAGGTTAAGTTACACTGTTTTTACATAAGAAATTACAATATATATTATATTAATAACAATTCACTTGTAAAACCAAAAAAAAATTTTTAACTTAACTCCGCAGAGGACGTCCCGCTTTGACAAAACAGAAAAATTATAGCAAGTTTTTATTGTGGGGTTCTGATGGAAAATAGAGTTTTTCATAATTTTTTTTTTTTTTTTTTTTGTATAGAAGAGCTCTGTATAGATTCGGAACAAATATATTTCAAACTTGAGTCGTGGGTTCGATTCCCGCTCAAGTCTGGTCCTGCACTTTTCTTATATCCTCCAATCCTTCATATCTCTCCCCCTGAACTGAACACCTTTGTCGATATTGCTCATTTTATTAACTAAATTATAATTTATAAATATATAAATAAAAAAAACCCTCACTTTTTATTAGATTTGGATTGCGATAGCACAGCGCATGCTGTAACACTTATGAGGTTTTAGACAAATGTTTAAACATGATTGGCACTAATTCCTCCTACAGTAGTGCCGCAGAAGAAGAGGATTATGACCTCATAAATGAGGCAATAAAGCTTATCTAATTTATAAAAATAAATTTATAACTTTAAAATTACTAAAAATAAAAATAATTAGGCAATACATTTTGTCGTGTTTTCTGTCCTTTTTTAAATATTTTTTGTCCTTTTTTTCCCGGTTTTTTCAGGTCGATCTGTCCTGTTTTTGTGATAGGTAGATGGCATCACCGTTGGCAATACCTTTGTGCTTTCTCATTATAATAAATGAGGAACAACAACAATTCCCTCTTTCGATCTTATTCCGCTCACAGTTAACATCATATAGAGAAAGAAGAGCTCAATACTTTTGTGCGTATGCAAATGAGAGAATAAATACAACAATAACAAAAACACAAATTCAAGAAGCAGCAAAGCATAACCAACGAAAAGATATACGTGATACAATATGATGATAACATTTACAAGAAACTGTTTTCTAAAGCGGCCCCGACACGGTACTGCATGCATGATCCAGCAATTGTGTATGTGTGAGTTGAAATGATTGAAGGTGCGTCGTGTATGCAGTTCAATCGTTCATTTTTCGTTATCTTCTGAAGTGAACAGACGAAAATGTGAATGACTCAATGCATTACACAAACACAAAAATTTCAAAAGCCGTCGGCACTTCAACAATTTTTCACACTGGCGTACACGTCCACGCACTTCAAAAATTCAATAAAAATGAGCACTTGTCTATATGTGTCTCTTTCATACATACTTACCTTGTGCAAGCGTAAATGAGATAGCTTGCACGAGAGAGCAAAGAGAGAGAATTGAGAGCACTCACGATGGACAAAATATCAAAATCATTTAAGTGGGCCAGACACGGTCCTGCTTCGCATGATCCTGCATTTGTGTATGTGTGGATTGAAGTGATTGAAGGTGAACACTGGAAGTTCACTATTTGTTAATTTTCTGAAATGTGCAGATGGAAATGTCAATGACTCAATGTATTTCACAAACATAAAAATTTAAAAGCCGTCGGCATTTCATAAATTTTGCAGACAAGCGCACATGTCCGCTAACTTCAAAAATTTCAAATAAATGACCACTTGCCTATATTTGTCTCTTTCATACGTACTTACCTTGTAAAGGCGTAAATGAGACAGCATGGTCGAAGAGAGAACGATTATGGTCAAAGAGAGAATTGAGAGAATAACTCGCATGACGACATATCAAAATCGATTAGATATATCGTCATGCTGTGTACATGACATGCAGGATCATGCGAATGTATCGTGTCTAGCCCGCTTTAATGTTGTCGTTGTTTTTATACTCTTCACGTTAGTGAATAGTATTATAAGTTTGTCATGAAGTTTGAAACACACAGAAGGAGACATGTCCGTCTGTCCGTCTGTTCGTCTGTCCGTCTTTCAGCACTCCTAGTCCTTCAGTTTTTGAGCTAGAGAGCTGAAATTTTGTACATAGATTTCTTTTTACCAAACGCCGATCAAGTTCGTGAATCATCCGAATCGGACCACTAGGGGGGGTACCTCCCATACAAACACCCTTTTAAATTAATGTTCTTATTAGAAAAAGGTTTTTGGTTTTTTGACGTATCAATTTGGACACTATAAGTTTCTAGTCCATATCCACCAACCGTATAAATTTCATGATCCTAGGGTTACCAGGAGGGGTACCCCCCATACAAACCGGGATCCAAATGAAAGTTCTTATTAGAAAAAACTTCTTTATTTTTTGTACTATCGACTTAAAATTTGGACACTATAAGTATCTGACCCAATCTTATAAATTTCAAGACCCTCGGACCACTAGCTGCGGCGTAAAGAGTATTACAACTTTAGTCTTTTTTTATATTTTTGATTCTCTTTATAATTTTTTTTATTTTTATTAATTTTTTTTGCCATGATATGAGGTCGCCATGTGATTCGTCTATCAAAAGTAAGTCTAAAATATTTAACTGTCTCTGCGTAGGGAATTGTAACATCATTTAATTTGACCTGAGGACAGTTTCCTTTTCTTTTTGTAAATGTTCGATTCTTCAGTGTTGACTACACTGCTCCATCTGTTCAGCCATACTCCAAAAGCGTCAAGCTGTTCTTTTAGCACCCTAGAAGCCCCGGGGAGAGTCCTAGAAACTGCTATAAATGCAGTGTTGTCTGCGTAGGTGACTATAGTAAAGGAATGCTCTCCAGTGATGGGCAGATTTGCGGTGAATAATGTATAAAAAACGGGGTCTAGCACACTACCTTGGGGAATACCTTCCCTGACGTCAGTAATTGAGCAAGCCGACGTGCCACATGTCTAAGAACACTTCTTCTTGAGCCAACAGAATACGCTCCACTAGTCGATGACACTGCTCTGGAGTGATATTTGGACGTCTGAAACCATATTATCAGGTATTAACCCATTATCATGAAGGATTGACAGTAATCTGCGCACGAATACTCTTTCAAGTATCTTTGAGAGCACTGTCAATAAACTTATCGGAAGATCTTTTTCTGGTTTGCCTAGTTTAGGAATAATGATGATTTCTGCACATTTCCATTGGGAGGGGAAGTGTCCTAGCTAAAGACAGCAGTTTATGATTCCCACGAGCAGCTCTAAACAGTTTTCTGGGGGTGCCTTTATGACTGGTGCTCCTAAACCATCCCACTCTGGTGTTTTCGAGTTTTTTAGGACTGCAACCTCCTCCAACCATTAATTCCTACATATCAACAGCTGAAATCGGTGATGCATTTGACAGGCGGAGTCCAGGAAATTTATGGTACTAATATTATAAAGAGAAAAAAATGTATGTTTTTGTATGTTTGTTTGTTTGTTTCTTTGTAAGGGATAAATAAGAAACGAAGTCGAGCTTGTATTTCGAGTTTCGCATTAAAGAAACCACTTAAGGCTTGAGGATTAATTGATATTTGAATTCTGCCGATATCTTTCGTTTTTACGATAACCAATAGTCTGTAAGATGATGGCCAATCCTGTGGTACTAACACCACACTCTGCCGCTTCCAAAAGAAAGGAAACGTGCCCTCTTCCCGGCAAGCATTCAGCACTCCATCAAAGATATCTGTATTCTTCTGTATTGTATACTTTAAGGCACAGTTGGGGACTGCATCTAGGTCGGAGGTCTTTTTGCTACCTGTTTTTATGAAGGCGCTTGCAAGTTCATCTGCCATAATCGTGGGAATACGTGTCCATTAATTAGTTTGTTCATGTTGTGGAAAGATATTTTGCACAATGTTCAACATAATCGCCAGGCCAAGGAGAGCTCCTAAGCGCCGTTTGACTATTTTGTTTGCTCCTCCCCAAGATCATCGGATATGTTCTGGAAGTATGTGCTTTTGCTTCTATGGACTCGATTTTCGTAACTCAATACGTTTTGCTTTCTAGTCGGCATATGCGCGTTCTCTTCTAGAGCTGATGTATTCTGTTCTGAGCTGCGCTATCTCAAATAAGTCGTCATTGTACGCCGATTGTTTCTAATTTTTCTGGGTACCGAGACATCGCATTAAGTCAATAACTTTCTATTGAGCAGATCCGTGCTAGCTAACAGCTTCTTCGAGCATATTTGATTTCGAATATATTGTGGTCAGTTAGTGTGAGTGAGCAAAACCCAAACTTTTTACTTTGAAAAGCAGGAAAGAGATATGTTTACACTTATCATAACATGAGCAAGGCCTTTAGAGTCCGCTGAGTCACTGATTTCCATTGGGAATTCGAAGCAGGCTCAAATTCACACATGACTACGATATTAATGTCTCTTTCCTGAATGGTCTGATGCATTACTGATGCAATGACTATGATTACTTGATCATAAAAAAGGAAAGTTGGTCGTTTTACCCGGACTAGTGTGGCATTCTGGATTTTAATAATTTTAGGTGTGTGATTTTTGACTTTCGTGCGGTAAAATAATTTGCAGAGTGAATTACACTAAACGTATTATCAAGATTTGATACCTCAAAGAGTTTTATGACTTTCAACGACATCACCAAACATTGATGATTTTACAAGTGACGCTCAGATTTGGTGATCTAAGCTGAGGAAGCTTCACTAACTGTGACATCAAATACAGACACCAATATTCAAAAAACCATTCAAAAAAAAAAAAAAACTGATCTTCAAAAAGAAAACTTAGACCAAATAAAATGGAAATACATTGGCAAATTATTTCTACAAAAATTAATTGTTAATGCAATACTTAAAATTTTCAAATTATCGGTTTTTCGAAATTGCAATTTTAAATATCCAAATAAATGTAATAGGAATCAGAAAAAATAATAAAAATAAAATTAGTTAAAAATAAATCGATCGAAAAATAAGAAAATTAACATAATTATTAACCGGACACAAACTGTTATTAGCATTTCCAATGCAAACTGAAGATTTGACTTTAAATCCGATGTACAACCAGACGCATTTACAACCATGCTATGCGTAGTATCCACTGGCGATTTATATCCTCTAATAATGTTCCCAGTATTTTATATAAATTGGTAGAAAAAAACAATTAAATTTACAAATAAATGAAATAAGAATCAAATCAAGAAAAATCAAATTAAAAAACTAATCGATCAAAAAATAAGAAAATTAACATAATTATCAACCGGACACAAACTCTTATTAGCATTAGCCGATGTACAACCAGACGCATTTACAACCATGCTATACTTGTATATACTGATGATTTATATCCTCTGAGATGCAATAATGTTCCCAGTATTTTATATAAATTGGTAGAAAAAAAAACATAATTAAATTTACAAATAAATGAAATAAGAATCAAATCAAGAAAAATCAAATTATTTAAAAAACAAATCGATCGAAAAATAAGAAAATTAACATAATTATCAACCGGACACAAACTCTTATTAGCATTTCCAATGCAAACTGAAGATCAAATCAAATTATCAAATTATTTAAAAAACAAATCGATCAAAAAATAAGAAAATTAACATAATTATCAACCGGACACAAACTGTTATTAGCATTTCCAATGCAAACTGAAGATTTGACTTTAAATCCGATGTACAACCAGACGCATTTACAACCATGCTAGATTATATATATACAAATATATTCTTAGAGATTCTATTATACGGCCAAGAATAAGTTTTTCAATATTCAACATAAAAGTAGAAAAAATAATTAAATTTACAAATAAATGAAATAAGAATCAAATCAAGAAAAATAAAATCATTTAAAAAATAATCCGACCGAAGAACAAGAAAATTAACTGACTGTCATATGTGAATAAAAAAAAAAAAATAATAATAATAAATAGGGCGCAAAAGTATTACCATTGCAACACCAAAATACAAAAAATACAAGTCCTAGATCAAGAATAGAATTACAAAAAAATAAAAAAAAATCACTTTATAATGGGTAACATTGAAAAAGTGGTAAAACTTTTTCAGATCAAAATCAAATAAAATCTTCAAAGAAATATATTGAAATTGACATTGATAATTGTATTGAAATACAATTTATTTCAGCAAATGAATTTTTCATTTTCGGTTCTAGAAATTTGTCTTGTAAATTCTTAATTCTAAAGTCAAATATAAATTTGTTATTATGTATAAATTCCTTTATTATTCCCTTAGCCTTTTATAATTGTAGCGGAGAAATATGCTGGTTCCTTCCACTAATCTTGGTTTTTCCAAAAATATTGAATTAAAAGTTCCAATTCTTTTAAGTAATATCCAATCCATGAAAGTATAGGGAGTATAGGGATTCTCAATAAGAGTCTCCTATTTGAGTTGGATGCAGTGCCCCATAGCTGTACACCGTAAGTCCATGCCAGTTTCATTATGACCTTGTACAGTAACAGCTTATTTCGAAGCTTTTTGAGCTTCAATCTTGACGTGAGGAGCCTACTGCATTGGTTTGTAGGGTTGTATGCAAGGTTCTTAGGTGAGACGTCTGTCTAGTATCAGTCCCAGAGACTTCATAATAGCGCTTCTTAGAATGGCGTCACGGTTAATGAAAACAGCAAGGCACGTCAAGCGGTTCAGGGTGACGGTAACATGCGTAGTTCATTATTTATATGGGAGGCACACCTCCTGAAATTTACATGCTTGGTGGATATGGGTCATGTACCTACAGTGTCGAAATTTCAGATTTATAGTACAAAAACCAAAAAAGTTTTACTATTAAGAAGATGAATTTGAATCTGGGTTTGTATGGGAGCTACAACTCTTAGTAGTCCGAGGGTCTTGAAATTTAGACGATTGATGGATATGGTTCAGATACCCACAGTGTCGAAAATTCAGATTTATAGTACAAAAACCAAAAAAGTTTTACTATTAAGAAGATGAATTTGAATCTGGGTTTGTATGGGAGATACACCTCTTAGTAGTCCGAGGGTCTTGAAATGTACATGGTTGATGGATATGTGTCAGAAATTTTAGTTTCATAGAACAAAAATCAAAAAAAAAAAATGCACTATTAAGAAGATGAATTTGAATCTAAGTTTGTATGGGAGCTATACCTCCTAGTAGTCCAAAGGGTTGAAATAGTTGGTTGATATGCATCAGGTACTTATGGTGTCTAAATTTAATGTCGATAGTACAAATAATAACATATATTTGAATCTGAGTTTTGTATGGGGGATACCGGCTGATTCCGACAAATGTATTGCGAATTGTGAAAGCTTCGTGCTTCAGATCTCTAGCTTAAAAACTGAGAGACTAGTTTGCATACATAAAGACAAACAGACAGACAAACGGACATGGCTATATCAATTCGTTTCATAGCGCGCATGAAGAATATACATATATACTTTATGGAGTATCCGATATCTCCTTCGGTGTGTTACAAACTTTATGACAAACTTATAATACTATTAACTGCTTTAAAGGGTATAATAAACAAAGGCCAGTTGTTCATTTAATTGACTGATCAAATTAACAAAGGAGGAAATCTAAAATGAAATTGAATTAATAAAGAAGTGATATATATCATTGTTAAGGACTCAGGATGGCTTTGTGAAAATGTTATAAATCTTGAAATTAGACTGCGTAAGTCTTAACATTCTTTTGTCAATTGATTTGCTAATTGATTAACAAAACTTAAATCAAATGAAATGAAACTGATATTTACATTTATGAATCTCCTTGAATCCCTTCATGATGATAAGATGATGATTATCAACTTTATCATTAAGAAAAATATGGTGAATATCCATCATCACCTTGATAAGATGTTGTGATTAATGTGAAATGTTCCGTAACCATCGGTTAAGGCAATGCCATAAATCGGTTCGAATATTTAGCTACTATAATTATAGCAAATGACAGACAAAAAGTAGGCAATGAAGATCACTGTCTCGTTGGTGGTGTTTACTTAACAACAAATACCCCTTGTTATGTTGCTATAAACCAGTATAATATATAAATGATCAGCGGCGCACAGAAGTATACTTCAGTTAATTTTCTTTGTTGAACATCGGGGGAAGCAAAACCTTATTCTGTCTCTCTCTCATTCATAGCATACTTTTTGGCTTATGATTTGGCAACAATATAATGCTGTGTAAAAGTGAAACCAGAGAGATAGTTTTTTATTTTGTTAAAACAAATTGTATTAGAATTTAAAAAAAAAAATTATATGGTTGGTCGATATGGAACGGAAACTTATAGCGTCCAAATTTCAGTTCGATACGTCAACAAACAAAAAAATTTGTCTACTAAGAACATTAATTTATAAGGTGGTTTGTATGGGAGGTACCCCCCTAAAGATCCGGTTCGGCTGACTCACGAACTTGATCGGCGTTTGGTAATCACAGCTGTTTTTTGTTTACTGAAATCAATAATGCTGAAGTCGTTTGTGTACTTTGATGCTGCAATGGTGCATTTGTCGACATTGCAGCTTATCGTTGAAGTCATTTGTGTACTTCCAAATTTATCTGAGAAACAATTTTATTGCAAATCTAAATAGCAGCATTGGCTCATCATATCATATAGAAAATTATTGTAAATAAAAAAATTATTACAAGAATTATGAAACAAAGCAGTTTATTTAAAGGGAAGTTCCGCAATAATAATAATATAATTTGAAAATTTATTCTTTAATTTTTATTTTTTCACCACTGTCACCATTACGATTTAACCCCATATATAGCCACCAAACAATGAAGAGTGCCGTTTTCCCACTTCACCGAGGCAATGCCATCGGTGGAGTTGTCCCAATAACTTATTGATGCTGAACGCAATCCACATCCCGTCTTCTCCAGGATTGAGCAAGTACACACGTATTTGTAACGATTTTCCTTCTCGCGCAAAGCACTGATACAATTATCCGCTACCTTGGTAGTCCAGGTTTTTGCTAATTCCTTATCATATTGCTTGCCCTCGAGCGTCATTTCTATTGAATCTTTTATAATGCGTTTCATTTCATCGATATTAAATTGAGGCTCTTCGCATTTCTCCATTTCTTGGGCGTTCATGTTAATCTGATAATAATTTGAGATTTAATGCTTTTATTAGTTTTACTTGAGTTTAGATCAAAAGGCAAGCAAATATAAGTCAAATTTATATATTTTCTTACCGTGATACAATATTTTCCAGTTAGCCTATTAATAAGCAATATCTTTATCTATCTTTAAGCCAGAAGTTGCTTCCAATTTATTTACTGTGATATTTTATTTATAAAGTGACAAAATGTTAATTGTGAAAAAATTTATTTAGATTTATTTCAGATTTCTGATGTGTATTAAAGCAGAACTTGAAGTCAAGTGAATTATTTCGAGAAGTTACGAACGAAGAAAACATTTTGATGTAAAGTGGCCTACTTTGTTACAAATATTAAAAGTTTGCTATGCATAAAATCCGGAAAGGGATTAAAAGGGGTAGTTGATATAAAAAGGCTTAGAGGGGGCCACACAGAAAAAAACAAGTGAGCTGATGATTTCTTTACAATAAAAAAAAATCAACAAAATATAAAAAAATACGAACTTTGGCTATGCCGAAGTTGTAATACTCTTCACGGAACTTTTATATCTTCTTATTGTGTAATTGTAAATTTCTATTTTATGTATCAATGTTTAAAAAAAAAAAATAATAATAAATAGAAATAAAAAAAAAATTACTTGTACAAAAAAACTGGGTATCGAGAACCTATGATGTGATCTCACCTACCCATTATTGTGCATATACTCAACCGACGCTTTAGCACTCTCGGCCAACGACTGAAATGTCTGAAATGGTCTTAGAAGATGTTTTGAGTATACAGAAATATTACATTATTGTTTATTTATGCGTAGCATCACTATATTCTCTCTGTTACAGTTTGAGTATCAACAAATAACACAATTTAATTTATTATACTCTTCATAAGTTTGTCATTTAATGTGGGTTTGTATGGGAGGTACCCCCCTAGTGGTCCGATTCGGCTGATTCCCGAAATTGATCAGCGTTTGGTAAAAAGAAATCTATGTACAAAATTTCAGCTCTCTAGCTCAAAAACTGAGGGATTAGTTTGCATACATACAGACGGACAGACGGACATGGCTAAATCAACTCGTCTCATCGAGCTGATAACAAATATATATACTTTATGTAATCTGCGATGTCTCCTTTTGTGTGTTACAAACATCATGACAAACTTATAATTCGCTCCCATGAAGAGTAGAAAAATGGTAGAAGCAGAAACAGAATACGGAGACCGGAATGAGACGTCAAATAAAGGAAGGTATTCTGCTTGCTCTCTCTCTATCTGCTGATATGAAATTATCCATTTCACTCAGAATTATAAGTAAACCAATACTTGAGTTTTCGACCAATACACTGACCAATCCATAATAGCATCATATAAGCCGCCCACTAAACCCACCCAGGCAGTTCAATTGGCGTTTGTCAGATTCATTCAGTCATATGTTAGCCCCAAATGTTAGCCTTTTGACAACAATACAGACAAAGGAAAGGAAAAATATATGTATCTCAATCATCTCATGTGTGTGTGTGCTGCAGCACACACACATTCGAACATTCGGCCAATGTCCTTTTGATGTCCTGCCTAGATAACATATCGAATAGGAGAATCACAATGAGAATGTTACTTAGTATGGACGAATGGTAAACGCCCGAAAGCATACATTAAACGAACTCATATTCTCTCTCACAAATAAGCATGAAACTCACAAATATCTGACCGACTCATCGTCCGAAACACCAAAATACCGAACGACCGGTCGTGGTCACTCACTGACAAATATCCATACACATATGAGTGAGTGCATGATACGTACATACATAAGTATGTAAGTATAACAAAACATTTCTATGGCAACAATTCCACACATGATGTTGTTGTCGACGACGAGTGACAGCAGCGGTAGTAGCAGAAAAACCAATATAAAGAATGTTACTATGCCGATGTCGATGTCGATGTCGCAGTTACTGCCGATGTCAATGCTTACGTTAACATCGACGTCAGCATCAATTGTTTTCTTCCCCATTCCCATTACTATTCACCACACAATACCAATCCACCACCCTTTCTACATTAAAGACAAATCCATAGCAACTTGTTCGAAGCAACATGTTGAAATCCGTTTGTGGCATTCACTATGTTTTTTAAACACAAACATGTTGTTGCAACATTTTGTATGAGTTGGCTTTGAGTTGTTCGAGAATTGTATCTATCTGATATTTTATCAAGTTATTTCAACTTTGTTGAACTTCTTTATGAATAGCATCATCAAATTGATATCCTTTGCATCATCCATCCAATCGATTGTTCTTGTCAAAATTTATATTATCATTTCTACCATCACTAAAACCTGTGGCCTGATCTTCTTTAGATTTTTATCACCGCTAGCATTAGATGTTTCTTTGCCATTTTTATCTGTATTTTTTGATTCTTTGCCAAAAGGAATCTATCTCTTTATACTCTTCACGGGAGTGAATAGTATTTTAAGTTTGTTTGTAACACACAGAAGGAGGCATTGCAGACCACATAAAGTATATATATTTGTGATCAGCTCGATGAGAGAAGATGATTTAGCCATGTCCGTCTGTCCGTGTGTCTGTCTGTCCGTATGTATGTATGCAAACTATTCCCTCAGTTTTTGAGCTAGTACATTTGTCGTAATCAGCCGAATCGGACCACTAGGAGGGGGGGTGGTACCCACCATACAAACTGGGCTCCAAATGAAAGTTCTTATTTGAAAAACTTTTTTGGCTTTCATGCTATCAACTTGAAATATGAACACTAAAAGTTTCTAACCCATATCCACTAACCGTATAAATTTCAAGACCCTCGGACTACTAGAGGGGTACCCCCATACAAACCGGGATCCACATGAAAGTTCTTATTAGAATAACTTTTTTGTTTTTTTAATATGGAACTGAAATTGGGACACTATAAGTGTCTGACCCATATCCATCAGCTTTCTAAATGTCAAGACTCTCTGACTACTAGAAGAGGCCTGAAGAATATTACAACTTCGGCATAGCCAAATATTGTCTTTTTTAATATTTTTTTTAAAACATTGATACATAAAATAGAAACTTACAATAACACAATAAGAAGATATAAAAGTTCCGTGAAGAGTATTCCAACTTCGGCACGTATAGTTTTTTTTACCTTGTCGAGAATAAATAAATCTTATAAGTATGTTTATAGAGAAAAAAATATTTTAAACAGTTTTATTTTTTATTTTTAATCGAATATGTAAACATATATTTATTTAATTATTATTTTTAGAATATATCGAAATAACCAGATTTTTATATGTATATTTTCTTCCCCTTCTTTTATTTAATTCACCATTCTTGGTTCTCCTTCACCTTCGCCTTCTACATCAACTTATCATTCTTCACCTTCTTACTGCATTCATACTTCTTTCTTCACCACGCTGCTTTTCCTCTTTTTTCATCTATTCACCTCCTTTCTCTTTCTATACTTCCTTCTCCTCCTCTTTCTCTACGTCTATATCTACCTCCATCTCTATTTCATCTTCTTTCTTGATGATTTCCTCTTCCTCTTCTTGCAACTCAAGTTTAATTTTTTTCTTGGCCACTTCATCATCTTCTTCTTCTTCATCATTCTTCTTTTCCCATTTATTCTCCCGATTGTTAACTACACTGACAATCTTATTGACACGTACTGTATTTTGAATATATGTATTTAACATATTTTGGATATGAGCTTTTGTATCTTCTATCAAACCATCGGAATTTTGTAGTAAAGTCATTAGAAATGCTATACCACATTCCCCTCCCAAATTCATGTTGAACTTCTGTAAGACTCCACGAACCATACGTTCATTTTCCTCTTGAAGCTTCTTGATGTCAATAAAGTATTGGTTTCCATAGTAATTTGGATCATCTGCATTTGGATGCAATTGAACATTTCCAGTTGCAAACCCTTGTCCATGTCCTTGCACTTGCCCTTTGTCCGCACCAGTTTGTTCAATTTCTATGATTTTGCGAGCTGTAGATTTTTGCTCGCTAAGCAATCGCGTGATCTCATCCAATGCTTGTTTAAAATCACGCTTTTCATCACCTGCAACGAATCGAAATAATATCGAATCGAATATCAAGAATATTCACAAACAAAAAAACAAACAACATACCATTAATTTTTTGATTAAGATCCATTGCGATATAATAAAAGACTTCTTTGGAGAAAAATTTAAGCTGAGAGCTACAATTGTCGTTTTTTCTTCTTGGTAAAATCGGAAGTGTTGTAAATGGTAACAATAACAATAAACTTCTGGGCGTAGTGTTGGCGAACTATCAAATGGTTGTGCTGAGTTCACTTGGGTTTTTTACACGTAAGAAATAACAGTTGTTAGTTGAATTTATATTGTATTTGCATTGACTTGTTATGTCTTAATAAAGTAATTTTTGTTTAAAAGTTTTTCACTTGGTTGATGTAAATTTCATATATTTTTCACAATCTGTCAAATTGGAAAATACAAATATGTATATTTATTCGCTTGCAGACAATGTATTGTATATTAAATATTATTTGAGAATGAAAAGTAATGAAAAGGAAACTAGAAATACAAAAATCTCTGATTTTATCTATTCCACATTATGCAATCGGTTGTGCAACCAAAAATCAAAATTGTTTTGAAATTTCATACAATAAGCTTTCAATCGGTATACTACTTTTCCCTGCACACGTTGCAATGTTTCATTTCATGAAGTTGTACAACCAATGACATAATATGTAGGCCCTTTTACACTTTAAATAAATTCGATATTTGTTTAATTTAATTATGTAGCGCACATGTTTATCTAATCTAAAACAAATTTGGGAATGTCCACTCAACTCTTTAAATGCACATGTTTATCGTCTCTGCATAGCCTAGAAGTTTCCCCAAGAACAAAGTTAATTGTCTAACACTATCGTATACTCGAACGGAATTAAAATTGTATTGTATTTAGGAATGACTGACTTACCATTATGCATTACGTTCATATGTCTTACACGCTTATTGTACGACATGAATACGACACATTATTTTCTTGTAGATTTCGACGGTAGTGGATTGGAGTGATGATCCAAATATCGAAAACGAGCGCCGAGAAAGGCTACTGCAGAACAATACAGCAAATGAGGCTACTAATGACAATGATGAAGGCAACCTTGAAATTTTACAAAATTATGCCAATAATGAATGACCATTAATACTAAACTATTGATTGATTTTAAGAAAATATGAAATATGATATCAGTAGTTTCCGAAGGGTTTTATTGCAATTTTACTAAGCAACTTAACTTATTAAAAATACTGTTCGTTATGAGAATAGTTTTATAAGTTTGTCATGAAGTTCTGTTATATAATCCATCAACCATGTAAATTTTATGATCCTAGCAGGGGTACCCCCATACAAACCCACATTAAATGACAAACTTATAAAGAGTATAATAAATTAAATTGTGTTATTTGTTGATACTCAAACTGTAACAGAGAGAATATAGTGATGCTACGCATAAATAAACAATAATGTAATATTTCTGTATACTCAAAACATCTTCTAAGACCATTTCAGACATTTCAGTCGTTGGCCGAGAGTGCTAAAGCGTCGGTTGAGTATATGCACAATAATGGGTAGGTGAGATCACATCAAGTACAAGTAATTTTTTTTTTTATATCTATTTATTATTATTTTTTTTTTTTTAAACATTGATACATAAAATAGAAATTTACAATTACACAATAAGAAGATATAAAAGTTCCGTGAAGAGTATTACAACTTCGGCATAGCCAAAGTTCGTATTTTTTTATATTTTGTTGACTATTTTTTATTGTAAAGAAATCATCAGCTCACTTGTTTTTTTCTGTGTGGCCCCCTCTAAGCCTTTTTATATCAACTACCCCTTTTAATCCCTTTCCGGATTTTATGCATAGCAAACTTTTAATATTTCTAACAAAGTAGGCCACTTTACATCAAAATGTTTTCTTCGTTCGTAACTTCTCGAAATAATTCACTTGACTTCAAGTTCTGCTTTAATACACATCAGAAATCTGAAATAAATCTAAATAAATTTTTTCACAATTAACATTTTGTCACTTTATAAATAAAATATCACAGTAAATAAATTGGAAGCAACTTCTGGCTTAAAGATAGATAAAGATATTGCTTATTAATAGGCTAACTGGAAAATATTGTATCACGGTAAGAAAATATATAAATTTGACTTATATTTGCTTGCCTTTTGATCTAAACTCAAGTAAAACTAATAAAAGCATTAAATCTCAAATTATTATCAGATTAACATGAACGCCCAAGAAATGGAGAAATGCGAAGAGCCTCAATTTAATATCGATGAAATGAAACGCATTATAAAAGATTCAATAGAAATGACGCTCGAGGGCAAGCAATATGATAAGGAATTAGCAAAAACCTGGACTACCAAGGTAGCGGATAATTGTATCAGTGCTTTGCGCGAGAAGGAAAATCGTTACAAATACGTGTGTACTTGCTCAATCCTGGAGAAGACGGGATGTGGATTGCGTTCAGCATCAATAAGTTATTGGGACAACTCCACCGATGGCATTGCCTCGGTGAAGTGGGAAAACGGCACTCTTCATTGTTTGGTGGCTATATATGGGGTTAAATCGTAATGGTGACAGTGGTGAAAAAATAAAAATTAAAGAATACATTTTCAAATTATATTATTATTATTGCGGAACTTCCCTTTAAATAAACTGCTTTGTTTCATAATTCTTGTACTACATTTTTTATTTAGATTTGCAATAAAATTGTTTCTCAGATAAATTTGGGACTTAAACTGGAAGTACACAAACGACTTCAACGATAAGCTGCAATGTCGACAAATGCACCATTGCAGCATCAAAGTACACAAACGACTTCAGCATTATTGACTTCAGTAAACAAAAAACAGCTGTGAATTTGAAAATTAGCGAAAGTAATTATTGAAGAAAAACGTTTTAAAAGTTGAATTAGTAAAAACGGGAAGTATGTATTTTTATTATCATGTAATAAATTGAATTGGAATACATTTTTATATAGATAAGAAAGCCTGCCATCAAATTTAACATACATTTTTCAAATCAGTTTTTTGTCATTCACCACGCGATCAAGCAGTTCTTTGGTTTCACAAACAGCTGTTTTTTCATTCACAAACCAGTTCTTTTTCCATTTACCAACAATAATTTTTAATGTTGAAGTCAAAGTTGATCATCTTTCGACGTTGTAGCTTTCGCGACGCAGCTATGTAAATCGCTTTATACGCTGCACGAACGCACCAAAAGTCGATTTGCAAGATAATGTCATTTGTTTATTTCCATATGTTTTCTCGCTGAGCCGACAGCACAAAGATTTCTTGTGTCTTCTTTGATAATTTACTAAATAAAATTATTATATTAAAATGACTAACGCCTGGAGAGCTGGTGGACTTACTTACATCCAATACTCAAACATTGATGTGCGTGTTTTGCGTCAAACATTGAGGGCTGATTTGCGTGCCGATGCCGCTAAGAAAAACAAAAGCCATATCAAGTTCACACCATGGGTTAATGGCAAACCAGCGCCACACAAGATCGACTTCTTAGGAATCTAAATCTTAATTTTGTTAGTCACCCTTTAAATTAACTAAACATTTAACTAGAGAAGCAATATGAAGAACAACTTTATCAAACGTGGAGACGACGATGATATGCGTTAATTCTTACAAAATAAATCTATGTAAATTAAATACCATGTACATATTTTCAGCTTAAGCAACACTTTTTTTGTAAGCAGCTCAAAAAGTTGCTTATTTTTTACAACAACAACAACAATAGCAAATAATCGAATTTCATGGTTTCTTTGGGTACTTTGAAGCAAAATTTGTTTGCTGCAAAAGTGAAAACAAAAATTTCAGCAGCCAGGGCTGGCAAACTTTGAGTTGTGCAGGCAAGGTTTTGGTCATGTCCTCTTTTTTTTGGTCATTCTCAACATAAATCAGCTGATCATTGCATAAAACAATTTGAAGAAAATTTTAAATATTATTTTTTTTTTTTTTAATATTAATAAAATAAGTAGCAGAAATGAATATGAAAGCTGCAAGAATAATTTGCATATATGAACTGCGAATTGTTCTCAATCATGTATTTTTTACAAAATGTCAATATTCCTTATCACAATTAGCCACAACGTTCCATTTGTTTGTATAACCAAAACAAAAAACAGCTGTTTTTTCAAGCGAAATCTCTGTGTGAACATTCACTGGATCGGAGCGACATCCCAATCGATTTAATTTTTTTTATAATGAATATGGAATGTATTTTGGAAAATATCGAAAGCGAGCGCAGAGAAAAGCTATGACAGAACAATGCAGCAAATGAGATTCCTAATGATGAAGGCAGCTTGGAAATTTTACAAAATGATGCTGATACCCGTGCGATCTTATGATGTTTGGAAAAAGTGAAATGTCTGCAACGTTCTATTGTGGAAATACTACAGAGTAAGCCGAATGAAAATTATGCAGTCAAGGGTGAGTTGTTGTACAGATTTGTTAATTTAAATGATCTATTGATAGTGCCGAAGTGAATGGAAACTGAAATCATTAAAAATGCTCATGATGTTGAACACTTTGCTACACAGAAGACGCTGCATGTCGTGAAGCAAAGGTGAACAAAGTTATCAGTAATTGTGTGAAAAGCGTAATTTTTAACAAGAAGTTGGGGAAGAAAGAAAGTTTCTTACGCTGCGTAGAAAAAGGTGAACATCCGTTGGACATGTTACACGTTGATCACCTGGGTCCAATGGATAGAATGGATAGTACTTCGAAGCAGTATAGCTACATATTGGCAGCTGTCGACGCGTTCACAAAATTTGTATTGTTTTTTCCGACAAAATCTACAGGCAGTGACGAGGTGATACGGCGACTGGAAAATTGGTCTGACACGTTTGGTACTCCATTCCGCATTGTCAATGATAAGGGACCAGCTTTCACATCTATAAACTTTGCTGACTTCTGTAAGAGTAATTCTATTGAGCAGGTGTTGGGGACGACAGGTGTACCGAGGGGCTACGATCAGGTGGAGTGTACTAACAGGCTGATATTGTCAATTATTACGAAGATGTCGGTGGATGATCCGTCTAAGTGGTTTAGATATGTGGGTGCTGTACAAAAGGCTATTAATTGTAACGTACACAGTTCAACAAAATTTACCCCGTTCGAAATGATGTTTGGTGTCAAGATGAAAAGTGACATTTGTAGTGGTTTGCTAAGGGTTCTTCAAGATGAGCAATTAAATGCATTCGACAGCGAAAGAGGTGAGTTGAGAAGCGATGCTTGCTAAGATGCAGATTGTAAATGCTCAGAACTTGTACAAGAGCAATTTCGACAAGAAGCGCAAGAGTGAGATTGAGTACGACTTCAACGAACTGGTTGCGATAAAGCGGATGAAATTGGTTGTGGGGAAAAAAATGGCGAGTGAGTTCATGGGTCCGTATAAAGTGGTGAAGGCCAAGAGAAATGGGCGATATGACGTTGAAAAAGCAACAGATTTTGAAGGGCCGAACAAGACATCTACCAGTTGTGATTTACATGAAGCAATGGATGAAGACTTTGATTCATCTGAGGCAGATGAATATCAGGATGACCGAGTGTAAGATTTGGTATTCCTGGTTGGTGAATCCAGCCCTGTGTCTATAGCAGGCGGGGAGGATATAAAAGGAGCAAGGTCGTTGACGAAGGGGAAGTTGTCGAAAAACGTCGAAGCCGTCAGGTTGAAGTTGTGTCGCAGAAGCTGTTATGAGTATTACCATTATTTTTTTTTTTTTTTTTGTTAATTATTACTTTTATTATATCTGACACTTTTATTATACCGAATATAATACATTTGAATGAAACACTATTAAATTAAAGAACATCGTCTTTAAGAAAATATGAATAGTCAGTATGTTCCGAAGGGTTTCATTGCAATTTTGTTAAGCAACTTAGCTTTTCAAAAGTACAGTGTATGTGTGTATTTATTTTATACGAAAGAGGAGGCAAAATTCTTCTAAAGATAATTATTTATACCGTGTTACAGGCAGCTTTGTTGTCCTGATGATCGATAAGAAGAAAAATGTAAACAAAGAGAGAGAAGAAGAAAGATTTTTGGAAAAAAGAAAGGTTTTTATTGAAAAGAATGAAAAAATTGAGGAAAAAAGAGAAGAAGACCGGCACACTTTTCCCTTTTGGTGGAAGACAGATTTTTGTTCTTTGTTGTGGTATGTGAAAGTGTGATTTGATTTCGTGTAGTAATTGTTTGTCCTTTTGTGTCCTTGCTGTCGTCTCCTGTAGACGCTGGATCATTACTTTGAGGTGCAAGTCGCCGTGGGAACCACCACTTGTCTCCGTCGGATCGCTGCTCTCGCCGCACCATCAACACATCACATTGTATCCATCAACGCCCCATGTAACATTGTTTTGCCGTATCATCAGCTCATCACACCTACCGACAGACGCATTATATTCGACACCAACACAACTACCTTTGTAAAATTAATAAACCGCTCGCCAACTTAACATAATAAATTTTATAAAGACAAATATACAATTTTTAACAATACTATCAATTTCACCAGAGAAGAATGCCCAGTCCTCCATAGAAGTTATCATGCGCCTTACAATCTCTTGTAAGCTGCAAATAAATCCAAGGTGCGCTATATGCATTCTTCGTCGTTCTGCTTCAAATCGGGGGTAATCATGAGCAAAGTGCTCCGGATCTTCCACGACATGTCTGCAGAGACCACAGTATGAATCCTGAGCATACCCAATCCTGTGCAGGTATTGCCTGTAGCATCCATGGGAAGTTGCGAATTGGGTAAATTCAAACTTTAAGTCCCCGGAGCGATGCTTAGGCCAATCTGCTATATTTGGAATAAGGTGATGGATTCTCCATGCCTCTGAACTGCTCCATTGCACTGTAATGCCATATGTTTAGGTACCTGGTCCTAATCTCATCATTGTTTGCACCTGGCAACTGGCTTGGACTGTTGGCAATTTCCTCTTTTTTTTCCCCGGCACCTTAGTCCACTCTTGTGACTCTTTTTGTTTTTCTTTGGGAGACTTCTTTTCTTATTTTGCTGACTTGGAAGAGTCAATATTCACTGTTGTTTCTTTCCTGCATACATTGTATCCCGCTTAGTAGGAGAAGTTCAGCTGCCCCTCAGGACTTATTTTACAATTCGCGGGAGGTTTCAACCAGGGGAACGTCTGTGAAGAGTTCTTTGTCCTTATGTTCCTCTTGGCCTTGTCGTCTTTTTGATGAATAGCACAAAGTTCATATAGTACTTTTATGATATCAATCGTGTACCTCATTGACTGATATATGGACAGTTTTGATTTACCATCATCTCCTTTCTCTTTTAGCATATCTAGCAGGTTCCTTATTTTTCCACCGAGCTTGTCAAACATGAGGGTCTCGTCGCATCTTTGCCGATGGCAATGCCAATTGACATACAAAATTATTCAATGGAGCTTAATGCTTATTAAAAAAATTCATGATTGAGAACAATTCGCAGTTCATATATGCAAATTATTCTTGCAGCTTCCATATTCATTTCTGCTACTTATTTTATTAATATTAAAAAAAAAATAATAATATTTAAAATTTTCTTCAAATTGTTTTATGCAATGATCAGCTGTTTTATGTTGAGAATGACCAAAAAAAAGAGGACATGACCAAAACCTTGCCTGCACAACTCAAAGTTTGCCAGCCCTGGCTGCTGAAATTTTTGTTTTCACTTTTGCAGCAAACAAATTTTGCTTCAAAGTACCCAAAGAAACCATGAAATTCGATTATTTGCTATTGTTGTTGTTGTTGTAAAAAATAAGCAACTTTTTGAGCTGCTTACAAAAAAAGTGTTGCTTAAGCTGAAAATATGTACATGGTATTTAATTTACATAGATTTATTTTGTAAGAATTAACGCATATCATCGTCGTGTCCACGTTTGATAAAGTTGTTCTTCATATTGCTTCTCTAGTTAAATGTTTAGTTAATTTAAAGGGTGACTAACAAAATTAAGATTTAGATTCCTAAGAAGTCGATCTTGTGTGGCGCTGGTTTGCCATTAACCCATGGTGTGAACTTGATATGGCTTTATGGCTTTGACTTCAACATTAAATATTATTGTTGGTAAATGGAAAAAGAACTGGTTTGTGAATGAAAAAACAGCTGTTTGTGAAACCAAAGAACTGCTTGATCGCGTGGTGAATGACAAAAAACTGATTTGAAAAATGTATGTTAAATTTGATGGCAGGCTTTCTTATCTATATAAAAATGTATTCCAATTCAATTTATTACATGATAATAAAAATACATACTTCCCGTTTTTACTAATTCAACTTTTAAAACGTTTTTCTTCAATAATTACTTTCGCTAATTTTCAAATTCACAGCTGTTTTTTGTTTACTGAAGTCAATAATGCTGAAGTCGTTTGTGTACTTTGATGCTGCAATGGTGCATTTGTCGACATTGCAGCTTATCGTTGAAGTCGTTTGTGTACTTCCAGTTTAAGTCCCAAATTTATCTGAGAAACAATTTTATTGCAAATCTAAATAAAAAATGTATTACAAGAATTATGAAACAAAGCAGTTTATTTAAAGGGAAGTTCCGCAATAATAATAATATAATTTGAAAATGTATTCTTTAATTTTTATTTTTTCACCACTGTCACCATTACGATTTAACCCCATATATAGCCACCAAACAATGAAGAGTGCCGTTTTCCCACTTCACCGAGGCAATGCCATCGGTGGAGTTGTCCCAATAACTTATTGATGCTGAACGCAATCCACATCCCGTCTTCTCCAGGATTGAGCAAGTACACACGTATTTGTAACGATTTTCCTTCTCGCGCAAAGCACTGATACAATTATCCGCTACCTTGGTAGTCCAGGTTTTTGCTAATTCCTTATCATATTGCTTGCCCTCGAGCGTCATTTCTATTGAATCTTTTATAATGCGTTTCATTTCATCGATATTAAATTGAGGCTCTTCGCATTTCTCCATTTCTTGGGCGTTCATGTTAATCTGATAATAATTTGAGATTTAATGCTTTTATTAGTTTTACTTGAGTTTAGATCAAAAGGCAAGCAAATATAAGTCAAATTTATATATTTTCTTACCGTGATACAATATTTTCCAGTTAGCCTATTAATAAGCAATATCTTTATCTATCTTTAAGCCAGAAGTTGCTTCCAATTTATTTACTGTGATATTTTATTTATAAAGTGACAAAATGTTAATTGTGAAAAAATTTATTTAGATTTATTTCAGATTTCTGATGTGTATTAAAGCAGAACTTGAAGTCAAGTGAATTATTTCGAGAAGTTACGAACGAAGAAAACATTTTGATGTAAAGTGGCCTACTTTGTTAGAAATATTAAAAGTTTGCTATGCATAAAATCCGGAAAGGGATTAAAAGGGGTAGTTGATATAAAAAGGCTTAGAGGGGGCCACACAGAAAAAAACAAGTGAGCTGATGATTTCTTTACAATAAAAAATAGTCAACAAAATATAAAAAAATACGAACTTTGGCTATGCCGAAGTTGTAATACTCTTCACGGAACTTTTATATCTTCTTATTGTGTAATTGTAAATTTCTATTTTATGTATCAATGTTTAAAAAAAAAAATAATAATAAATAGAAATAAAAAAAAAAATTACTTGTACAAAAAAACTGGGTATCGAGAACCTATGATGTGATCTAACCTACCCATTATTGTGCATATACTCAACCGACGCTTTAGCACTCTCGGCCAACGACTGAAATGTCTGAAATGGTCTTAGAAGATGTTTTGAGTATACAGAAATATTACATTATTGTTTATTTATGCGTAGCATCACTATATTCTCTCTGTTACAGTTTGAGTATCAACAAATAACACAATTTAATTTATTATACTCTTTATAAGTTTGTCATTTAATGTGGGTTTGTATGGGGGTACCCCTGCTAGGATCATAAAATTTACATGGTTGATGGATTATATAACAGAACTTCATGACAAACTTATAAAACTATTCTCATAACGAACAGTATTTTTAATAAGTTAAGTTGCTTAGTAAAATTGCAATAAAACCCTTCGGAAACTACTGATATCATATTTCATATTTTCTTAAAATCAATCAATAGTTTAGTATT
This sequence comes from Amiota mariae, assembly GCA_035041805.1. NCBI lineage: Eukaryota > Metazoa > Arthropoda > Insecta > Diptera > Drosophilidae > Amiota > Amiota mariae. The sequence continues at coordinate 51,049 of JAWNKV010000645.1, read as the reverse complement.
AATGGTCATTCATTATTGGCATAATTTTGTAAAATTTCAAGGTTGCCTTCATCATTGTCATTAGTAGCCTCATTTGCTGTATTGTTCTGCAGTAGCCTTTCTCGGCGCTCGTTTTCGATATTTGGATCATCACTCCAATCCACTACCGTCGAAATCTACAAGAAAATAATGTGTCGTATTCATGTCGTACAATAAGCGTGTAAGACATATGAACGTAATGCATAATGGTAAGTCAGTCATTCCTAAATACAATACAATTTTAATTCCGTTCGAGTATACGATAGTGTTAGACAATTAACTTTGTTCTTGGGGAAACTTCTAGGCTATGCAGAGACGATAAACATGTGCATTTAAAGAGTTGAGTGGACATTCCCAAATTTGTTTTAGATTAGATAAACATGTGCGCTACATAATTAAATTAAACAAATATCGAATTTATTTAAAGTGTAAAAGGGCCTACATATTATGTCATTGGTTGTACAACTTCATGAAATGAAACATTGCAACGTGTGCAGGGAAAAGTAGTATACCGATTGAAAGCTTATTGTATGAAATTTCAAAACAATTTTGATTTTTGGTTGCACAACCGATTGCATAATGTGGAATAGATAACATCAGAGATTTTTGTATTTCTAGTTTCCTTTTCATTACTTTTCATTCTCAAATAATATTTAATATACAATACATTGTCTGCAAGCGAATAAATATACATATTTGTATTTTCCAATTTGACAGATTGTGAAAAATATATGAAATTTACATCAACCAAGTGAAAAATTTTTAAACAAAAATTACTTTATTAAGACATAACAAGTCAATGCAAATACAATATCAACTCAACTAACAACTGTTATTTCTTACGTGTAAAAAACCCAAGTGCACTCAGCACAACCATTTGATAGTTCGCCAACACTACCACTTACCACTTACAACACTTTCGATTTAACCAAGAAAAAAAAACGAAAATTGTAGCTTGCAATTTATATTATATCGCCATGGATCTTAATCGAGAATTTAATGGTATGTTGTTTGTTTGTTTGTTTGTGAAAATTCTTGAAATTCAATTTGATATTGTTTCGTTTATTGCATTTCATTGCAGATAATCAAAAGCGTGTTTTTAAAGCAGCATTAGACGATATCAAGCAAATGCTTAACGAGCATAAATCTGCCGCGTTAAAAACCAAAAAAGTTCTAGAAACTATTTTGGGCCAAGGCCAAGGCGAAGGCCAAGGCGAAGGCGAAGGAGAAGGAGAAGGAGAAGGAGAAGGACAAGTAACTGAAAATGGTCACATCGTTCCAAATGCAGATGTTGCAAATGTAAATGTTCCAAATTACGATTTAAACCAATACGTTTTTGAAATTAAGTCTCTTCAAGTGGAAAATGAACAGCTGATTCTTCAAGTCTTAGACATGTTAGACAGAAATGAAGATGAGGATTATCGTATACCACTTTTAATGATTATGCAACTACAGGCTGCCGGTCTCCCGACAGCTCCAAGTGAATATTTTCGAAAGGTGTTAAATATATATCATCAAAATGCTGAACATATGAATTTGATGCTCAGTGCGGTGAAGGATATTAATATGGTTGAGCAGAAAGAGAATAATGAGAAGAATGAGGAAGAAGAAGTGGTGAAGAAAAAAATGAGACTAGAATTGGTAGAAGAGGAAGTGGAAATGTTGAATAACAATAATGAAGATGAAATCGAGATGGAGGTAGATGTTGAGAAAGAGGAGGAGGAGGAGGAGGAGAAAGTATAGAAAGAGAATGATGGTGAGTAAATGAAATAAGGGGAAGAGCAAGGAGAGGTAAATAAAGAAGAATGATAGAAGTAAGAAGATGCTGATAAGAAGTAGGAGAAGAAGAAGGTGTGGTAAGAAGGGTACTGAAGTAGATGAAAGAAAAGGAAGAAAATATACACATAAAAATTTGGTTGTTTCGATATATTCTAAAAATTATAATTAAAATAAATAAATATATGTACTTATTATATATGTAATTGCCAATAAAATAAAAATGTTTGACACAATAATTTCTTTGTATGATTGGTTGGTTGGTTGGTTACCGTGGCTGACTTATATAGTTCACTAACAAACCACAATTAGCACTTAAGTGCCGTTTTGAAATCACTTCCTCGCCAAACACAATCAGTATTGCTAAGCCCATCCCGTAGAGTTTAGGTATTTTAGAGTCACCCGGACATATGACCGAACAGTCCGAGAGGTTATCGAAGATATAATTGCCCAGGAACTTATTTCTAACTCTCGCCAGTGCTGGGCATTGACATAGAAAGTGGGTGAGTGATTCTTTTTCCTTCACGTCACCACAACCCCTACAAAGGCTCCTGTAGAGAATACCCAGTCTCTCCAGTGACCAGTAAAAACCGCTGTGAGCCTTGCGCTATCTAAGCATCTTCTATTGATTAGTCTTATTTATTATAACCTATTTTCGTTATACATAGGCCAGGTAGCACGTGCCACTGTACAAGATTCGAAATCTTTCCATCTATTATTAGTCTGCTGAAGGAAAAGCATGAAGTTGCTCCTCTTGACAACCGCCAGTGGAATCGGGACTTATTCCGCTAGCGATGAATCAAGAGATGCACCAAAGCGAGCTATTTCGTCAGCCTTCTCATTTCCCTCAATGTTCCTATGGCCGCGAACCCATAAGACAGTCACATCCGCTCTACGACTTGGCTCGCTTATTGTCATCCTACATTCCCTTACAATCTTAGACTTCAAAACGGTGGATTGCAAAGCTTTGAGTGCTGCCGGACTATCAACGAAAATATCTATCTTACGAACTTCCGGTTCGTTATTTTCCGCCAGCCGACATGCCTCTCTAATAGCCAGAAACCCCTGCCTGAAAGACCGTGGCCTCGTTAGGTAGACGAAAGGAATGGCCTATGTTTAATTGTGGTGAGTACACCCCTGCGCCTACACCATATTCCATCTTTGAACCATCCGTAAAGATTGGAAAGTCAAAATCACTATGAAAACTATTTTCTTTCCACTCCATCCTGGTAGGAAATTTTATCTTGAAGTTGCTCTCAAAGCTGTTATGTGCCACTATGAAGACGGTTGTTTTCTTGAGCATAGGATTTTTAACCGCTCCTAGTATCAACTATGTCCCAACGGTCGTTCTGACCAGCAACCAGTCTCTTTCAGCCTTACCGAGCTGTTGCAGACAATGTTTTTAATGTGGAGATCAATGGGCTGAAGATGTAGCAGTACGTTCAGTGCTGCCATGGGACACTTGCGCATGGCTCCTGTGATTCTTACAAAGGTCTCCTCTGCACACTGCTTAGTTTGTGTACTATATAGCCCTTTCCTAGAACTGGCCACCAAACAATTGCACCATATATTAGTATCGGAGGTACAATTGCTGTATACATCCATGCTGTTATGTTAGGGCGTAGACCCCATCTCTTGCCAAACAATCTTTTGCAAGAGTAAAAGACTACAGAGGCTTTCTTTGCCCGTAACTCTATATTGGATTTTCAAATTAGTTTTGCATCCAGCATAACTCCTAAGTATTTGGCCATTTGGTCCACTCAGAGTAGGAAGGCGGAAAGTCGGTATTTTAGTCTTTGTTGTGAAAAGTATCAGTTCCGTCTTGTTCGGGTTAACGTTTAGTCCACATCCTGTGACCCACTTTAATAGTTTCCCCAGAGCTCCTTGTATGATGTTGCTTATCACGCTGGGAACTGCATCTATATATTAATATGCCAATATATTGATGTTAATGTAGTGAAAAATAGGTGAAAAAATTAAGACAAACATTGAAAAAACCATACGGCTCACTGGCTTACACAGCAAAGAAACCAATATCGCGCATTTTGTCTGTCTGTTTAAACGAAGAAGATTCTTCATCTATTAAAATTTTACAAATAAAATTGTAATTAAATACCTTTTTTTGGCTTTTCTCTGGCAAGGTGGTCGAATTTCGACCACTGTTCGATCCTAGTATTTAGTTATAAGCAACTTTAACTTTCGCTATTACAAATTGTTGGATGAATGTATTACCAATTCCTATAGATCGATGGAGTTTATTTAGCTAAATAATAGATACTAGTATTTATAGACCATCGGATCTTTACAATTTCAAATATAGTATTTATGTAAGAATATGTCTGAGGGTGAAAATTTTTGCAACAAATTCTTATTATTTACTGATACTTTTCTGTTGATATGATAAATTAATATGTATATTATGTAAGTAAAATCAACCAAATGAAAAACTGAATTCAACTGAACATAACTGAACAGAACAGAACAGAATAGAATGGAACAGAGCAGAGCAGAGCAGAACAGAATTGTAAGTCGCCGGTATAAATTCCGGTATTTCAACCCCAATGTGAACAACAACAGAACATCAGTAATAATAAGAACAAAAACACCATCTGACCACTCGAAAAATACCTAGAAAAGGACTATAAAAGCCGTAATCATACCTTGTAATCAGGACAATAAACAGACAGTGGGTGGAAAGAGACATTGAGAAGAATGAAAAGGGAGTGAAAGGAGTGAGTGAGTAGGTGAGTGTAAAATGGAATGAAATGAAGTGGTTTGGCTATGCGTTATTTTTAATTGAAACCATTGAGGACCCTCTTCTCTTCATGACGAATACGAATGGCGGCATCAACCACAGTAACAACAACAACAACAATAAGAATGCCGACAATGTTACAAGAAAAAAAGGACAAAAGAACGAAGATAGATATACGAGTATATGTATGTATATAGAAAGCATAAAGCATGATGAGGTCATGCATTGGGCGGGCATCTTAAACAAAGGACTCACACACACCAACTACTATAATTCGCACACATGAAGCACATCAACATGGCAGCATGGAAGCTTACAATAATTATAAATTTATTAAATGAACGTGAGCAGGACAAAACAGGACAAAATACGACACGACACTACACTACACTACACTACACTACACTACACTACACTACACTACACTACACTACACTACACTACACTACACTACACTACACTACACTACACTACACTACACTACACTACACTACACTACACTACACTACACTACACTACACTACACTACACTACACTACACTACACTACACTACACTACACTACACTACACTACACTACACTACACTACACTACACTACACTACACTACACTACACTACACTACACTACACTACACTACACTACACTACACTACACTACACTACACTACACTACACTACACTACACTACACTACACTACACTACACTACACTACACTACACTACACTACACTACACTACACTACACTACACTACACTACACTACACTACACTACACTACACTACACTACACTACACTACACTACACTACACTACACTACACTACACTACACTACACTACACTACACTACACTACACTACACTACACTACACTACACTACACTACACTACACTACACTACACTACACTACACTACACTACACTACACTACACTACACTACACTACACTACACTACACTACACTACACTACACTACACTACACTACACTACACTACACTACTAAAAAAAAACTATGTATATTTCAAGACCCTCGGACTACTAGGAGGGGCGTGAAGACAAAATTAGTCTTTTTTTATCTGGGTTTCTTATTGAATGTTTGTAAAAACTCAAATGGAATTGGAAAGAAATGATTTCTGATAGAAAGAAATTATGACAATTTTAAATGTCATGAAATATAAGAAAATTGGTGACATAGGCTTGTCGCCTTGGTCCCATTATCATAATCACGTAGTACGAAAAGTTCAAGGTCACCCGTCCGTCTTGATTGCATCACTTTCGTTCTCTTTTTTCAACGTTCCTAGATATCGTCGACTTATTAGAGGTGGTCTAAACAATTTCATTAACGCATTGAGGAGGATGTGGGCGACTACTCGCTTACACACAATGGGTATCACTTGATCCATAATATTATCCTCGCATTATTCTGATTTTAATTATTGTACATACATAAGTGGCTGTGATATTTTGTTAACGCATAGGATTAGTGGCGATGAAAAGCATTTGAACTTCACGCCTAGGGGACGTTCTTCCTTCACAGATGATGTACTACTTGTCGATTGTGTACTATTTTATATAATGGAAGAGAAATGCAATCGATATCAGGGCTATTGGTGGCAACCACAATCCGATGATTCGTCAATACAAATTATTACAATAAAACATATGAAAAGTAATCAAATTTTTTCTTTACTTTCATTTATTTAATTTAAAAAAAAAATTATGTGACTCACTTAGAAAAGCACACTATTGAAGAGGAACCGCTGAAAAAAAAAATGGTAGGAATGAAGTTTTAAAATAATTACCACAGTTGTGTTTCAATGAGATACAAATATTCGTGTATCTACCGTGTTTAAGTATCGTGTAAATATAGCGTCTATTGTTGTTCCAAGTTTTGTTATTGATTTTGCCGGATTATTTGACATGATCAAATTAAATTTTTCTTTGAGAAAATTCAATAGTGGCACTGATAATTCTTTGCCAAAATCTACATTACAATCTTCTCCAAGAATTATAAGGATTTTATCTAATCCAAGATTAAGAATTTTAGCTACTTCAAAAGAATATAATAGTAGTGATTTGTGAATGAAGGCAATAATATTGTCAATTGCCTGATTCGGGGATATATAATATATAGGGCCTCCACTACCACCAGTTGACTGTCCTACACAATGACATACTTCTCCTACTTCATCTAGAAGTACTGCACATGACAGTGGATGGTTGACATTTACTTCGTGTTAATATATGTGAGCTGTATCATTTCTATTATGATAGATAGCCACACCACCAGATCTAACATTTTGCCGTTTAAATTTAAAAACACACTTAAAATTCGGAATAGAAATATTTTCGATTTCATTCATGCATCACCTTTCCTTTCAATGAAATTCTCTCAGTTATTGCCAGCTAATCGGAATTCTTCTGTGGGACTCTAGATTTGTTACGCTTCTCCTTAGTCCAAAATACTGATATTTTTTTTTCTTATGTAAGTTAAACAATTTAATAACCCTGTAGGGTCTACTTCATATCCTTGATTTTTAATCCTGTGTTTCACTATATATTTGAAAAATCTTCTCTGTTTTTTGACCAATAGGACTATTTTCCCGGCACCAGATTTCAAAAATAAACTTTGCCTCATGCAAAATAAGTAAATATGTAATAATATTATTAAAAAATATTTTTCTTACATTAACAAAACGAAGTATTAAAACAACAAAAATTTTGTACAGAACAAAAGCATTACAGCGAATTTGACAACTACAAAATAAAAAAAATAAAAAAAAAAACAGACATTCAAACAACTGATTCTCACGATATTTTTAAGTATTACATAAGCAGTGGCACTTTGTTGCAGCTAATGCGAACATTTTTTTAATCCTTAAATATGGATTTATTTCAGGGTAAAAGAGTTAAGAGGGGCTGAGAGGGACGTCATAAATAAAACCTTACTTGAAAGTTTTAGAGACAAATGTAAAACACATCAAAAATACACATTAGCAAATATTGAAATAACAAAAAGCACACCACAAATACAACATATATTATATATTTAAAATAAAGTTAGTACCTTTATATTCAAATTGCATCATTTATATTATTCATATTCACAGTATTTATAATTTTTTTCGTTTTTCAAAGTTAAGTTTCAGAAGACGGTTACTCAAATTGAAAAAATAGAGTGAACACTTGTCCTCACTTCTGATGTTATTTTTAGAAATCGTGGTTAAAATTAACCTAAAAAAAAGCTACTTATTTCATGCTATAATTTTGAATTTCATTATTTTATTTTTGGCCTATGGGGCCGACCACTGTGCACCGTAAGAATTAGAACATTTAAGTGTTTTGCAATATCATCGATGATATCCGCACAATAAGCAAGTAAACTTTGTATATTTAGATAAAGTATAAATAAATTAACAAACCCGGTGTCTTCGTAATGATATCCACCAATTCTGATTCTAATGTAATAAGTGGATTCAGAGAAATTCGCTCGAATTCTAGTCTCAATGGCTTCAGTGGCGGCCTTTGCGGGTGGCGAGCAGGGCAACCGCCCGGGACCTCACGCACTCGCGTTACAATCCAAGTAGAAAAATATTATGTAACTCACGTCACGCCACTCATGCTCACGACAATGGAACCAATGTGCGTGGAACAAAAAGTGGTGTCCAGAAACGTATACTTGAAATTAATCCACTTGCTTATTTTTTACCCTGTGGAAGTCACAGTTGGATTCTGGTCCTAGGAGGCGCAGCATCATCTTGTGTTCAAGAAAAATCTTTTTTGGTTTGTTACAAAGGTTGTACACTCTGTTTGCTGGCTCGAGTCAGAGGTGTAAAATTTGTATCGCTAAAACCACTTACCACCGAAACTATGTGGGAATGCAGGTTCGAATCGGTGAAGGACGTTAAATATCAACTAAGCGATATATGCGATGTTTTGAAGGATTTAGAAGAAAATACGACAGATTGTCTGTTGGGTAGTGAATGCCATTCTATAGAAAATGAAATAACTACATACGAATTTATAATTTCTCTCGTCATATGGTATGACATTCTTACGAAGATAAATGTCATTAGTAAGATATGGCAGAGCGAAAAAATGCACCTAGATGCGGCTATATAACACGTAGACCCATTTTACTCAATGGCTTAATAATTATCGTGAAATCGGTTTCCAGTCATCCTTGGTAACAGCGAGAGAATTGGCTGATGAGAATGATATTGATACAAAGTTCAAAGTCGTGAGATGTAGACGTATGAAAAGAAATTTTGATTACGATGGTGTAGACGAAGCTCCTGCATTATCTGCGGAAGATATTTTCAAAATACAGTTTTTTTGTATTTGTAATGTGCGCGCAGGTTGCCAACCCAGATTTGAGGCACTTAAGCATCATGAAAACATATTTGGCTTTATGTATAGCATAAAAAAATTAAAAGAAATGACTGACTGTGAACTTTTGAAGCAATGCAGCAACTTACAATTATTTCTAACAGTACGAGACAAATCTGATATTGATGGACATGAATTATATGAAGAGCTGAATATGTTTATCCGTGTATATGAAGGAAACGATGACATTGTTTCGGTGTTGAAATACATATATTAAAGAAAAAAACTTAACGAAAGTGTACCCTACTATCGATGTAGTCCTGAGAATTATAGCCACGACACCTGTTACAGTTGCATCTGCAGAAAGAAGTTTTTCGATATTAAAAATTATTAAAACATATCTGCGGAATACTATGACACAAGAGCGGCTATCAGCACTTGCTATTATTTCAATTGAAAATGACGTAGCTTATTCGTTAGATTATTATGATTTAATTAATGATTTTAGTCTTGGAAAAAGTTGCAAACATAATTTCTGATTCTCTGAATAATAAAAATTTTATAACTTGTTATCTTTGTGTTTAATAATTATTGTTAATTGCCAATACAAAATTTTTAAACTCTAAATTTATTTATTAATAACTTTGCATTTCTCGTCAAGTATCATCATTAAAACTAGTTCCATAAAGACAAGGGCCTCGCAAAGATCTACCCGCCCGGAGCTTCGCAAAGGCTAAGGCCGCCCCTGAATGGCTTTATAGATATTTTCTCTTTTCTGCCATGATAGAATGTATAATTCTTATGTTTAGATGCAATATACAATTTCTCTATGGTAGTTAATCTGCATAAAGCAACGTATAATAATTGTACGGAGTGGGTATTTTCGTATTCATATACGATTTCTTCGAATGTACCATCTTGCGATTTATGAATCGTCATTGAACAACCATATTTTTTAATTTATTTCCTCCTTTGTAAAGTTAGTTTGTTTTTCCAGAGTGTGAACGCAACACAAATGAGACCTAAAACTGAACTGAATAGGTGGTATTATATTATTTTCATTTACGTGTAGATTTAATCTGTTTTTTATAACCCGCTCAAATATCTTTACAAAGCGCCACTTAGCAAACTAATTGGCCGATAGTTAGTTGGAGAGTCTGGTGGTTTCCCTGGCTTATAGATTGGAATAATTTTTGCTGTTTTCCACACCCCTGGGAAATAGTTTAGCTGAATACATAGATTGTATATCCGAGTGAGGTAATTCAATGTGGCGAGGGGTAGATTCTTAATACACACATTTGGTATTTGATCAGGGCCAGGAGATTTTTTAGGGTTCCGTACCCATAGGGAGCTAACGGGACCCTATTACTAAGCTTACGATGTCCGTCCGTCCGTCTCCTGCTCTATCTCATGAACCGTAATAGGTAGAGAGTTGAAATTTTCACAGAGTGTGTAATTGCTTCAAAGATCTCCGCTATAATCTTTACCTTGTCCTCTCTTGTTGTATACATCTTATTATTGTGGAGAAAACTAGAGATAAATTGCTTTTTACTTTTAATAACTCTTGCGAGATTCTAAAAGGTTTTTGTGTTTTTGTCCAATTTTGATAGCTTATTATTCCATCTAGGATTTCACTTTTATCTGTTTATTTAAAAAATTAATCCGTGCTTTAATTAGAGATAGTCTAGTTCTTATCCACTGTCTTTGCACAATATTCCTGATTTTTATGAGTTCAAGAATATGACCTCCTTTCTGGGAACAGACTGCTCCGTTGCCTCGTTCACATCAGTTTTCAGAAGTTCAATCATCAAATCAATGGTATTTGTTGTTGGTTGAGAGTCTATAAGTGGTTCCAACCTCGCTCGTGAAGAGTTTGTTAGCGTCTCTTTGTATAATACCCAGTTGGATTTGGAAAATTGCAGGAATATTTCAATCGTACAAGAGCTTGCAAAAGACTGGAAAGTGATCAGAAGATAGGTCTTGATGGACGATGGGTTGTTCAAAGTGAGTTGGTGCGTTTGTAAAAAACAGATCAAGTGTAGAAGGTTTGACTTTATGACTGGCAGCTATGTATATACGTTGGATCATTGGGAAATAGAATACAGAACTTCCCAATAGTAGACATTTCATCCATGGTTAATACCCCAACTATTTGTTGTTGTTATACTGTGCTCAAAATCAAACAGCAGCAAGAGCGTAATATGCGTAATACGTCTCTAAAGCATCATCATCTTGATTTCCGTAACATTTTTTTTTTTTATTTTTTGAACTTACACCTCGCTAAAGAAGTTTCACTTCTTTTAAATGAAACTGTACTTATAGTAAGTGAGATATGCACTAAAAATTTACCAGTGGTCTTGCCATGGTGAGAATAAATTTGACCATTTGGGCCACTATTCAATTAAATTTGTTCCCAAACAAGCTGCCCCAGAAGTTATACATGTATAACTTCTTTATTGCCACAACTCAGTTATGAAAGATAAGGTACTAGGGAAAGGTTAAATAAATTCTGATCGAACTACAGTTATTCATTTTTGATATATGATATATATAGTCAGAAACTACCGACTAAATGATTTTTTTTTTTTTATTATCAATAAATATTTTAATTTTTCTGTTATTCTTAAATAAAACTTATAATAATTACAATACAACTTTAACATAATTAGTAAGTGGGATAGAACAATTATTTAATTAATAGAATCTAGTAGAGAGGTCGACAGGATGAGATCTTCTCAACCGACGCGCCACTCTGACTCCTCCCATTCTACATCGCTTTAAGAGACGCCTGGCTAGTCGGTTTGGATGATTTTTTAACTGCTCCATATACTTCTTGGACTGACGATTAATTACATCGCCAATTTTTGGTATTTTTAAATCGTTCTCAAGGTCCGCCGTTCGCATGAACCACGGAGCTTCCGAAATCATACGTAATGTCTTGGCCTGCAGTACTCTGATATTTGAAATGTTTGATTTCGCTGCTATTCCGTACATCTGCAATCCGTATTGCCAAACAGGAGCAATTATTGCTTTATACATAAGTACCTTATTTTTTAAGGATAACTTATTCCTACTGTTAGGAGCCAACGCAATTTGCTAATTCTCTGTCCAAGCGATTTCGTGATTATTGAAATATGTGTTTTGAATGTTAGCCGCCTATCCAAATACACACCCAGGTATTTATAGCCCGAATGGTGCTCCATCAGATGGTTGCCAATGAAGACTCCAGGACAAACATCAGGCCGTGAGGCGTACGTCACATTGGCACATTTCTGTTTGTTAATGCCAATGTTCCATCGTCTTGTCCATACTTCAAATTTATGGAGGTATTGCTAGAGGGTGTCCGTGGCTTCATAAACGCACCTATTTCTGGAGAGAATGGCTGTATCATCAGCAAACGTGGCAATGATGAAATCATTAGGATCCCCTAGCGGTAATTTTGAGCCATTGGGCATGTCGTGTGTGAACAGGGTATATAACGTCGGTCCCAAAACGCTACCCTGAGGAACACCTGCGCGAATAGCCTTGATGCTAGACTCCATACCATCAAGTGCCACTGAGAAGGTCCTGTTACTGAAATAGCTGTGCACTATTAAGCATAGTAGGGGCGGCAACAGGCTCTTGAGTTTACTGAGCAGCCCGTCGTGCCACACTCGGTCAAAAGCCTGCTTAATGTCAAGATACGCTGCCACCACGTACACTTTGGGCTCAAAACCTTCAAGGATGAAGTTAACCAACGGGACTTACGGAACCCGAATTGAAAGGGTGGAACTACATCTTTAACCTTCTTTAAATCCAGGAGGCGCGTCAGCAGACAACGCTCAAACAACTTGGCAACAGTGGGCAGCAGGCTGATTGGCCTGTACGAATCTAAGGCGGAAGTGCTCTTGCCGGTGTTATGAATCATACAGATTCTCACCAAATGATGAAAGAAGAATTTGTTTTAATCAAAAAAACTTTTATGCCTTTTAAGTTGGTTTGTGTTTTTTTTTTTTTTTTTTTTTTTTTTTGAAATACAATAAAAAAAAGAAAAATGTGCAAAAGAAAAGAAAAGAAAAATCATATAAATAAAATGAAAAGCATTGCCATGACTTCCAGAAAGAAAGTTTTATTTCTTATATTCAAGTGGTGGATGGAGAAACATGTGTGAGAGATGGCATGGTGATGGCAACGACAATAAACGAACATGGTTATAACCAAAAGGATGTTCTAAAGTGTTTGTTCTATAATAGTATGGTGTGGTCAGGGTGCGTGATTTTACGGGGCTTGCCCAAGTCAACGAAGAAGGAGATGCAGTAGTTGAAACTGAAGCAGGCGTAAAGAAAACCCGGAAAGGCAAGAAAGTCAAAGAACAAATACCTACGGCTTGACATACACATACTAAGAGACAAATAGACAGACAGACAAATAGACAAACAGATACACATATACATATGAGTTTACTACAAAGTAAGGCTCTAACTTCATTGCAAACAGTTTGTGTTCTAACGTTGTGTGTATCGTGCTCTAGAGACCAAATGGAAACTTAAGCCTTTCTTTTGTGTTCGCTAAGGACCCTTGCATCCATACACACATGCATGTATATATGTAAGTCGCCATTGAATATAAGTATCCTTGCACTAGAGCAGGATGCGCCATGCCACTGTCCGTTAGCCTCACTTACTTACTTTACTGCTTCCATTCTTGCTTTCCTTCTTTCTTTCTTTCTTTCTTTCATTTCATTTCATTCCATTCCATTCCATTCCATTCCTCACTTTCATTCTATACAATTATCTGTCTATATGTCCCCTATACTATATGCATGCATGCATGTAACATATACAGATATGTGCATGTATGTTTGTATAGTGTCCTTACATTGTCTTTGCCATACTTCTGTACCAAACGCTTTCGCTCAGGATTCATTCATTCATTCATTCATTTGTTCGTTCGTTAATAAGAGCACAAAATCCACCAGGCACCAAACTTCATCTACCTACCAAATAACAAACCAACCAACCAACCAACCAACCAACCAACCATCTAAGGAAGCAAGGAAGCAAGGAAGCAGGGAAGCAACCTTGTCCCTTCTATCTATCTATTGTGCCTTTCATTCCACCTTATTCTTTTGGCGTTTGTCTACTAAAACTTTTGCCATCGCCATTGCCGTCACCATTGCCACAACACACTTGGCTCACTCCGTTGTCCAGAGAGCACATACATAAAAATGGAAAATAATGAACAAAAGAATCATTAAGCCGGGCGGAATACACATGTGTGTATATGGTATATTTATATATGATTTTGTGTATGTGTGTATCTTTACTCCAATACAATCATCACTTGCTCCCGTGCGTCAACGAAATTCATTGTAGACGTTCATATACCAAGTCCTTGCTGCAGTCCTTGCTGCATGGATGGGTTTTAGCGATTCATTTTGACTTAACTCTACTCTACTCAACACAACACAACTCAACTCAACTCAACTCGCCTCAACTCGACTTGACTCGATTCGCCGCGCTTTACCGGATACAATGACTTCACCAACTTTTTGTTTTTATTATTGTTGTCGTTGTTCGTAGTCGTTTCATTTTCATTTTATTTTCCATTTTACTTTTTCAGTAACTTTTATTTGTTTTTGTTGTTGGTTCTTTGGTTGGTTGGTTGGCATTATTTTTGTTGTTTTTGAGTTTTCAGTTTTTATTCTACAACCCAACATCACCTTTCCCAACACCAATCCCAATCCCATTCCCGTTCCCATTCCCATTCCCGTTCCCGTTCCCATACCCTTTCCCTAGTTTAACTTTCAAATTTGAGTTTTGCAAAGCCTCCCGCGAAATCTCCATCATCACCTCTAAACATTATATGAACGTTGCTCACTCGCATGTCCACCATTTTATTTGCCATTTTGAGTTGCGCACAATATATAGAAATGTCCCAAGCTTGTACTCATACCACATGCCGCTTGTCACATAGAACACACATCGACAGTCGAAACAATGCCCCTGCTGATACTGCTGCAACTGCTGCTACTGCTGCTGCTGCTGCTAATGTCCCTTTGCTCGCCATTACCTCCTTTACCACCATACTATAGTGTCCATCCAACTCAAACTGAGGACAGGAATTATATGCTGCCTACCTTGACTCTATCCAAATTCTAGCATATCCCATTTAAGGCATGCATTTGCATATGAGGATGCATCAACAAACGAGGAGTAAACAATGGATTGCATTCAGGGGAAGAATCAGAAATGGGAATAAGCATAAAGGATGCTCAAAATGCCATTTATGCAGTGCTTCGGCTTTAATGCACTCGATTGAGTTGCGCCTCAAATGTGGTGGCATATATCCATTGAAATGAAAGCAATTGGAAGAGGGTGGCTGGCTGTATGGCTACAAGAATATAGAAGACAATTGTTTTGTTTAATTTAAAACAAAATAATAAATAAATAAAAATCAGAATTAAGTTTTTTTTAACTTTTTTATAAAACTAATTTCGCTATCTCATTGACATTACTTACTATTATATTTTTTTAATTTTTATTTTATAAATACACAATATGTTCATTAAATAACCGAACTTTTTTAGTTATAAAATAAAATAAGCATGGAAAAAATATTTCGTTGCAGTTTTCAGTTTTGAGAACAGAATATAATCACATGGTGATAGATCAGGCGAATACGGAGGGTGGTCTATTTTTTCATCAAAAATTCATTTTACACAAACGATTTTTTGATCTTCGTTCAGCTCTTGTGGAAGAAAATTTGCACAGACCTTTATTTTACACAAATCTACAGTTAAAATTGTGTAGATTGCCCCGCAAGATGTATTTAATTCTTCTGGCAGCATTCTTACAGTGAAATTTCCATCAATAGCGATTATTTCACGCACTTTTTCCACCAACTCAGCACGAATTGATGCTTCTGGTCGTCCAGGTCTTAAGTCATCATTTAAATCCTCACGGTCATTTTCAAATCGTTTGAACCAAATGCAAACTTTAGTACACTCCAAACTAAACTAAACTTTTCGTAACATTTCGTAAGTCTCAGGGATTTTTTTTTACCAAGTTTAAAACAAAATTTTATATTTTTTCTTTGTTCCATGTTTTTTTTTTTTGTTTGTTTTATGATACAATCACTGATGTTTGGTTCAATATATCGTCCTCTTACATGGAGCGGATAAGAAAATTTGAAAGAAAGTGCTTAAGAGCATGTAACATCATCTCTCCACAGATCTACAATGAATTTATCTCGAACCAAAAACTGTATTATGCAGCCAATATCCAGAGAATCGATAAGTTCATAATTAAGCTAATACGCCAACATATAATTGCCTGCAGAAAATAATTTAATTATGGGACCATATTATTATGAAAGCGGGGAATACCTAAACGAAATCCTTCTAACAGGCTTTCTGATTTTGGATAAAAGAGGTTCAATGCAAAGCTCAAGTGGTATACCACCTCCATAGACGGGTCAATATCAAATCTGTAAATTCAGACCAAATGCAACAACAAAACTGGAGTTTTGAAAATAGACAACAGTCGATTCTGGTGGCTGTTTGAATAGCTGTATTCCCATTCCCATTCCCACTCCCACTCCCACTCACCCCTCAGTCCTACCACACCCTTTTATAATATTTTTATCTTATAAAGTATAACTAGTAATGTAATGTTTTTGCTTAATTTTACATATATATAGAAGTATATATCATGTTCATAAGTTATATAAGTACACATTAAATAGTTCCAATAAGAGAATAAGTTATGATAACACAAATTTCACTTGAGTGCACAGTGTGTAAGTTAGTCTTTATTTAGTATGTTTTGTTTATTTAAATGTTATAATTATATTTGAAATGTGAAATAAACAGCTTAAAAAAAATTAAAAAAAACAAAAAAAAAAAACAAATAGGTCCTATTAAAACGTTCATAACTTTGTTAGGTGAAAATAGATCAGCTTGAACTGAAACTGCGAACGAAAAAATAAAAATATATCTTTCTAACGCTACCAAATAGATTTAATAGATGACGCTATGTGTTATATGATTTAAATTGAAATTTCGGTTATTTAATGAACATGCTGTGTATAAGGAGTTTCTTTAAATTCTCTTAACAATCAAAATTTTCCATATACTCAATATATTTCCATTTCCATTCCAGTATCTCTTTTGTATGTACGAGTATATCTGTACGAAATAATGTTTTTTTAGCTACTCTTCATATTCACAATCCTATAAACCTAATAATGAACTCCGAATAATAATACAAAATCAAGATCTTAATGTGTTGCAGCATGAGATTTCTCTCAATGTCGAAGCGATTCAAAAATGTCACTGACATACTCCTATGTTTTAGTCTATAACTCTGGTTTTTTAAGGTCTAGGACAATGTTCTTATACGTTCTTAGAAAAATATGTTTTTGAATAGTGAAAACCCCATCCAAATCAGATCAGTAGTTTTTGAGAAAATCGCGAATATACATACAGATAAACTTAACTTTTTTGAAGTCGATTAAACATTTTCTAGATTGCTTTTCAAACAAATTCATCTCATCATCATCTACTTAATCCAATCCGTGACCCACTATAAATTATTTAAGTTTTCTTTATTATAAGCTGTTTTTCTCTATATGTTGTTACTCCCCCTTGTTATATTTGGTTACCGATTTTCCACTCCACTTCCTGTGTCATCTTAATCTATTAGATGAATTTAGTATAGTTGTCATCCATCTCCTTCCGAATAAATTAGTGGATATTGATTGGTTGACCTGATGAGATGTTTGACAAACATACCTTGATTGATTTTAAAATATGTCTTTCAATTACACACCTCACTTTTTCCACTTCATATTTTAATTTTTTTCTTTTTTCGTCTGTTCCTTTGAGGTTTTTCAAATATTTCCTTAATCTTTCGCATGAATAACTCTGTCCATTGGTGAAACAGTATGAAAATCCGTCTGGTACTTTTTAAGTTCATCGCGTACAGACACACAAACAGACATGAGGGAGTAACTTTGCAGTGATAGTGATTAAATCCCATAATAGTAGTCTTGTGTTTCATTGTTGATTCATTTTTATCATTTTATACTTACCATATCTTATTTCATTTCGTCTGTCTTATCACTTTTGCCAGACCATGAACTGAATGCTTGACTCCAAGCATTAGCTGATGGTTTTGGTATGCTACTTCTAATAAAAGTGGACCAATAATCAGTTTTTTGAGCAATTTTTATGATGTTTGAATTCCAAACAGCACATGCCAATTGATCATCAATACTGGATGTTGCAAAGTAAATCGCTTCTCTCATGTATAACATCACAGAAGAAATAGCTCCAAATAATTTCTCTCGAGTTTTCAAATCCAAAATTCTTTCTTTTCCAAAGGCAGCAACCCTATCTGATATGGTACCGATAATAGATGAAACTCTTAATAAGACAATAGATATCATTACCATGATATCAGTGGCTCTTTGCTTAGCATTGTTTTGCTTCTGTACTAGAGTGGATGAAATGGCATCAGGATCAAAGCCCACATAAGAGAAAGTATTGATGATACCTTCTAATGCTTCATCTGAAAAACCAGTTGATAAAGCAAATAGCTCCTGGAAATCAGAATCAATGTTAACTTGAGCAGCTTCACTATCAATATATCTAGAGAAGTCAGCAGTTTTAAGAGCATCAACAATCCTATACATTATGGACTACACTATTATAAGGATCTGTTCCTATTTCAGCACCGGCTGAAGTTCTTAAAGAAGCTTATTTTGATGTACAAGGTTGAGTAGTTTCAACATTTGATATAGTTTCACTACAAGGTTCAAAAGTTTCTGTGGATGTAACAGATGACGTTTCAAAAGCTCTTAACCAATTTTTGAATTGTTTTTTGCAAGCTTTATTATTGATTTTAGTATGGAGATCTAAAACTTCTAACTTCTTCTAAAACTTGGAAATGTTAAACCTTTCCTTAAGAGCACTTGTACTGAACAATTCTTCAAAAAATTTTATCTGTCTTGGCCTTGGTATCTCTTTATGATTCTTTTGCAACCAAGTTTGGAATGTTGATAACTTTGTCAATATAGAATAGAATAATTCAGTAATTGCTTTTTGTTAACTTTTATAGGATCGTCTCTGTATCAAATGTCGTCTGTCTTATCTCTTAAAATCATCCTGTTCATTCTCAAAATGATATATCCTACAGTCGTTGTTCCCCGTTAGCCTCCCTAGAATTATATGGCTAATATTAGGTTCTAAGACAAACAAATTTAATTAATGCTTTTGATAAGTACAGACCATTAGTCCCAATTCGTCTGAGACCCCATAATGTATGCATAATACATAATACACATATGTATATGAAAATTATCATTGGAATGAAGACAATCGATGTCTGTGATTATGCATTCCATGCTTTTAGTTTTCTCGCTGACAATATAAAATTTGTTGCAGACACATTTTATTGTCGTAAGCAGTAGTTGGTATATTAAAAGAGCTAGAGTTCTCTAATTACTGGAAGAAGTAGTACTAGTAGTAATACAAATCTCAAGTTGGCCTACCAAAACTTGTTTGTAAATCAATTTGAACTAACAACCCAATACACTTCTTTATACATAAGTAGCTACTAGCAATAACCGTAGCTTATTGTTACGCCCCGGCATTAATGATAATGACCGCGATGTGGATGATAATGATCACAATGATGATGAAATGGTGACAACAATTGCTGTAGCTGAACAATAACAAAAGTCACTGTTAAAACTTTAAATCTATTTGCTCCAAAAAATCTTTCTAAACCCACAACGTGTCACCTCACCATCATCAGTTTCCCCATTCTACTATTAACAAAATTATCCACATTATCGCAAAATGGACTTCTAACATCTATTGTCATCTCTTCCATAAATCAAAGTCACTGTATAAATTTAAATCTATTTGCTCCAAGAAAACCTTCCAAAACACGTCATCAGTTTTTTCATTCTACCATTATTAACAAAGTCATCCACATCATCGCACAATGCACAATTCAAACCCACAATCCACAAATAAAAAGAAATTAAGAAAAAAAAAATATTTGTAGGCATTAACTGGACTTCTAAAATCGATTCTCATCTCTTCCATAACTGTAAACATTCTTCACTTGGCTCCAAATCTCGTTTAGCTCATATAAAAATATATTTTATTACTAGACGAAACTTTTTATACTCCACGTTAATGAATAGAATTATTAGTTTGTCATGAAGTTTGTAGCACACAGAAGGAGACATCGCAGACCAAAGTATATATATTTGCGATGAGACGAATTGATTTAGCCATGTCCGTCTGTCCGTCGGTCCGTCTGTTCGCACTCCTAGTCCTTCAGTTTTTGAGCTAGAGAGCTGAAATTTTGTACATAGATTTGCTTTTACCAAACGCCAGTCTAGTTCGTGAATCAGCCGAATCGGACCAATATGACCCCCTTTTTTAAATTAATGTTCTTATTAGAAAACGTTTTTTCTTTTTTTTTACTTATTGAACTGAAATTTGGACACTAAAGTCTCTGACCCATATCCACAAATCATGAAATTTTCAAGACCCTCGGACTACTTATAAACCGGGATCCAAATGAAAGTTCTTATTAGAAAAACTTTTTTGTTTTTTCTACTATCGACTTAAAATTTGGACACTATAAGTGTCTGACCCAGCCAACCTTATACATTTCAAGACCCTCGGACCACTAACTGGGGCGTAAAGAGTATTACAACTTCGGCATAGCCAAAGTTAGTCTTTCTTTATATTTTTTTTTTTTTGTTTTTTTGTTTATAAAAAAATAAATTGTAGATTGGGAATATTTCTGGAAATTTTACTACGTTACAATTTACTTCTTACTACATCATAAGATCTCTTTGCATACCATACACTAACATCAAGTACAATACAGTTAAAATACACTTATAAATTTTTAGATTTCCCAATTTGATAGAAATTGATACAAATTTGGATTTGGGATTTGTTGCATTGCGAGTCTTCCAAAGATCTTGAATATGTGAAAGATAAATATTGGTGCAAATTAATATATCTTTAAATATTGTGATTATTTACCAATCTTGAATAAACTTTGAATATAATACAAAATCTGGTTTTACACACATCAATGTAGGGACATTGCATCAATTGGACCACAGAGTATGCAAAATAAGTTGGCATGTGTAAGGAATCTCAAGCTTTTGCTACTCAAGTGGGCTTACTATAAGAAGATTATATACTTATATATACAAATATATATCTATAAATATTGTATTTACTTACCAATATGGGGGCTATTTTAAAATACACTTTAATAATTAAAGTTGAGGAATCCACATCAAAATTACAGGTGATATTGTTATTTTACAAACAATTTTACGTAATCATAAAATGTGGCATTACTAAGTATAGCCGCGAATTCAGAATGAGGTTTTTTATGGGAAGAATATGGTAATTAGGACAAATTTGGTTGGTTACTTTTGACACACTTCAGAGACCGATTTAATTGGCACTTAGAGCAAGTTGGCGGGTCCGATGATTCTTGGGCATTTGGTAGTGAGATTAGAATGAGGATTCTATTGAAAGAATACGAGACATGTATATCTATATAGATAGTAATATAAATGAATATTAATATCTATAAATACTATTGTGTTTACTTACTCTTAACATCTTTCGCGTTTAGTTTTATGATGATGCTAACGGTTGTTGACTACTTATATTGACTTCCTTGCGAGTCATTATGCTATGATCTTGCCAGCATCCTTTTTTTTTATTTTTCATTAAATTTTATATTAACCCTCTCTTCGTGATTGTCCTTTTTGTCCGACTGCCCTTTGACTTCTTTTTCTGCAATTTTTTTTTACAGGCTCTTTGCTTTCGAGCAAACGATGGTATTTTCCGTCTACGACGTTTTTTGTTAGACCCACCATATTTAAAAATTCTACGTATTGCTCTTACGTTACGGGATTGACGGCAATGTCTACTGCCATTTAACCTGGGCCTTTTTTTAGCTCTGGAAATTACACTATTGTACCTTACTTTTTTCGGAAGTCCAAATTTTGCGCATTTGTTTCCTCTTCTAAAAATTACCCTTGCACTATGCTTTCGAGGTTTGGCACGCCTAGCACCTCTAAGTCTGACCATCAACCTTACAGTTTTATGACTATTTCTTTTAAATTTAAATCTTTTTGTGGTCACATATGACCTTGATTGAGACACATTAAATCTACAAGGCTTACCCCGCACACGTCCATACTTTCTTATGAATCTTAAAGATCGTAATAGTCTATTTTGCTTACGATTTTGTTTTCCCGTTTCTGTAGCGGCCACGCCAAAAATATTTTCTTCTAAGACTTTTAACATCTTATTATTGTTAAAAAAAAAAAAGTTCTTTAGTAAATTGTTTACACAAAACAATTTAGGAACACACAATATTAAGAAACGTGTTCTAATATATTTTGATAAATAATGAACAAGCAAGCAAAACATTACAATATAAGTTAACTTTGATTTGTTTTTTTTTTTCAAATTATAATTTTGAAATTTTGTAATATTCCAGGGGTGTATAAAACTTTTTGCCTCGGGGGACAACAAATTAAAAATTTTCTGTTACCTTAAATGAGGAATTTTGTATACATGGATAACTAAGCAATTAACGTTTAGTTCTTTGTACTTAGTTGTCCTTTACTGTTCCGCGCCTATGGAATATCTTAAAACTGAACCTTATCTCTTTGAATACAAAATTTACATGTCACTGTTTTCGTTCAGGATAATCTTCGGAACCACCCAGCCGATTATCAATGAAATTTTGTGATTGTGTATGATTGGGTCCAGCTGGAAATATAGCATAGTTTTGGACCCGATATATAGCGCGATCGTAAAAACGAACAGCAATCGGTTTTGAAATATGTTTTTTACTCTTCTGTGACACACTTGTTGTAATACTTATGATTTCCTTGAAACTTCACCTGGACAAAATAAACATACCATATTTATTGGACTACCTTTAATTAAATTAGATCGGCAACCTTTTTGTTTTATAACCATAGAGCATGGCTTTGGCATGCTGCCTGTGAGGCTCCACACTGGTATGGAGTGAATTAATGCCACTCCTCTTAAACAACTTGCTACAAAGGTGATTTATTCGCCAATTCACATGCTGCTAATATTCATTTAATAATATTTCTTTTGGATTTAAGTAGTGACTTTGCGGTGGCCATTTCAAAACCTTGATGGATTGTGAGTCTAGTCAAGATTTAACACTTCTCACTCTCTTTCACATCCCTCACTCTACAAAAACCAAATAAAAAGAAAAAAAAACTTCCATTCTTAATAAACAAAAATCTTATAAATCCGCTACTTTCACAAATCACAGACATGACAACTTTCAGCAATAAGATTATTAACACTTTTCATTGAACTAATCAAAAACTTAAAATATCACATCTTTATTATCAACAAATAGAGTTTAATATAATCAAATTGCCTTTAGAAAATTGGGTGATTTCAAAAGATTTCTGGCACACAGAGAATCACAATTGGGTTGGAATTGAATTGAGTTGAAAGAGATTTCTGGCATTCACCCAATAGATTCAATTTTACTTAAATGTGAGTTCAATTTCAATTTTATTTTGAAACATTTCAACAAAAGAATTACTATAATATAAACCATTTTAATATTAGAAATGAATTATCACATCACATTACATTATCAGCTACACTGCGTTTTGCTACGTTATTAATATTTTGGTTATGTGGTTAGAACAATTCATTGCTTTGATTTTGAAAAATGATTTGAATCAACTTTCATAGAACTTAATGACTTACACGATACATTGGTGAAAACCGTATGAAAATCCATTCGATAGTTTTTAAATTTATCGTGTTCAAACAGACTGACGGACAGATGCGCCGAAGGACTTTGTTTTATAATAGTAATAATTATTCAGGTATGAAAAGTTTGTTAGCTTTGACGAATTGAAATTAATATTCTTTCTTGTTTACTATACTCTTCACGCAGACCCCATAAAGTATTTGTATTCTAGATCAGAGCGACGAGATGAGGTAATCTAGCCTTGTCCGTCTGTCTGTCTGTCTGTCTATGTGTATGCAAACTAGTCCCTCAGTTTTTGAGATAGAGAGCTAAAATTTTGCACGGAACTTTCAATCAACCGAATCGCACCACTAGGGGGTATCCCCATACAAACCTGGATCTAAATTAAAGTTTTTATTAGAAAAATTTTCTTGTTTTTTTGTACTATTGGCTTGAAATTTAGACACTATAAGTTTCTGACCCATATCCACCAACCAATTTCAAGAAGACTCTTGGATCTCTAGGGGAGTACCCCCGATACAAACCTGGATCCAAATTCATGTTTCCATTAGAAAAACTTTTTTGTTTTTTGTATTATCGACTTGGAATTTGGACACTCTCGGACCACTAGGAGGGATGTGAAGAGTATTACAACTTTGGCATTTTTTTCTGGTTTTAATTTAATTTAGAGTAATACAAACTTTATTTTCTTCTTACTTAAATATATTCTTGCATGAAGATGAAAATCTTAAGTTTTTTTTTTATTATCTTTCGGTGAAGTGATCTTGATGACATAAGGATATTTTGAAATATTCTGTTATGAAATGATTTCGAAATATTTGTATACAATATGCTATTTATATTATGTATTGAGTATACAATTTTATGCTAAAGTGAAACTATAAACGCTTTAAATTGTCAATGTTTGGCACCCATGCCCATGCGAAAATTTATAGTAGGACAATAGATTGGTGTGAGTAGATTGGGGCATGAATGTCGAGTATGTGTCAGAATTTAATAATTACATTAGCTGAGTTTTCACTCGTCAGACGAATTGTCAACAGACGTTGACGATGTCGTCGACAGCAACAAAGATAAGTGCGAGCGTGAGTGTGAGTATAGGAATGAGAATGAGTTGTGAATAAAGACGAAAACGAGGATAAAAGGTAATCGGACTGGATGACAGCTGGACAGACGGAATGGTTGGTTAAAGAACAGAACGACAGATTTACCGGTTTTTGGTTGCGCAAATTAAGGGTTGCCAACTCAGCGAACACGAGCGCATCCTGCTGCTCCTACTCCTGCTCCTGCTCTAGCTCCAGTCAGTCACTGACTGTGTTGTGCTGTTTTGCTGTTTATTTTTGCTGTTGTTACTTGTGTCTTGGGTTTGTCTTGACCTCACGGGCGTGTTATCCTTTGACGATACTCCTTCTTGACAGCGGCACTTACGGTGCTCACGTGTACAAAAAGTAGTCACTATCGTAATTACGTGAAGCAATTTTAACATATAAAGAAAAAGGGTGAGAGACAACGACATGGAAGGGAATTGAGGGCAGCAAATTAATTCAAAGCAAGTAAATCTTTTCTCAGTTTTTGTTTTTTTTTTTCATCTATTTTATTTTATGTAGCCTTACTTGCGTTTGTCCATTCGTCCATATCAACATATTTTCGTTCCTCTGTCATAAAACCTTGCAATAGAAACAACCCCAAACAAAATTTGATCCTAACTTTTGCATTTTTTCGCATACTAGATTTTTTAATTTCGGTCATTATTTTTGATCCCAAAAAACACAGAACAGAACAGAACAGAACAGAATGGAACGGAGAACGCAATTATTATCTCACTTCACTTAAGAAAGAAGTAAAAGTGTTTGTAGTGTAGAGCAACCAAAATTTGTTGCTTAGTATACTATTAGAAAATTAATTTCAAACTCATTACATTTAATTAACAAAACAAAGAATGTAAGGTTTTTTAGTTCAGATTACTAATTCTGAATTCGAGACATGGGTAGATGAGTAGATTCATTGTAAAGAAATGAAATGTTTAAAAGCAACGGAAATAACAGAAATATTTAAAAGAATTTAAGGAGTTTTTCTTTTTTACACAAAAAATACTCTATTTCACAACTTCATCGCATAAGCTCAACTTCACTAAATTTTAATCGATCGGTTGATCTCTCACAAAAGTCCACTTGGTTCTGAACAGATTAACCATAATTGTCGAAGAAGTTTGAAGAGGCTTCACACTGTTTATCTCCGCCATGGGAGTAACTGTCACAATATTTGACTTGGTTCACTTCAGAATATTAAAACAATTCCCAGTCAACGTTTGATTCTTATGTCTTAAGGGTACTTTTGTATTTTTTGATCGGCGTAATAAAATGTAACATAAAAAAAAATTATGTTTTAATTTAATCTAATTGATTTTCTAGGCTTTGTGACCTATGTATATATGTAAAGCCATAATAGAAACCCTAAGAGACTAAATGTTTGTTTGCTTGATAAGAAAAAATATAAAAAAATACTAACTTTGGTTATGCCGAAGTTCTAATACTCTTCACGCCCCAAGTAGTGGACCGACGCTCTTGAAATTTATAAGGTTGGTGGCTACGGGTCAGACACTTATAGTGTCCAAATTTAAGTCGATAGTACACAAAACAAAAACGTTTTTCAAATAAGAACTTTAATTTAAAAGGGGGTTTGTATGGAAGGTACCCCTCCTGGTAACCCGAGGATCATGAAATTTATATGGTTGGTGGATATGGACCAGAAACTTATAGTGTCCAAAGTTCGATATGTTAAAAAACAAAAAACCTTTTTCTAATAAGAACATTAATTTAAAAGAGAGTTTGTATGGGAGGTACAACCCCCACCCCACGCCCCCCCCCCCTTCCCTAGTGATCAAACGGACATGGCTAAATTAATTCATCTCATCGAACTGATCATAAATATATATACTTTATGTGGTCTGCGAATTCTCCTTCTGTGTGTTACAAACTTCATGACAAACTTATAATACTATTCACTTCCGTGAAGAAGACCACTATTTTATCGGTTTCCACAGCAAAATATGTAATGTCACACCAAGGGGGAGGTTGCCTCATAAATCTGACCACCGTCACACAGGGAAGTCGCAAAAATTGATGAAATTCGTGGTGTGACGTACTATATGGATAGCACCTTATGAGGCCCATACATTATGCAATTTTTGATTTTCCATACAATCAGATTGTTCGAACTCATGAAAATATACTCGAAATAACAAAAACATACTTATTTTGCAAATAATCGTAACGAGTTAAATTCCTTTTAATTTGTTTGAAGATAAAAGAATTTTTATGATGATCTCATCTGATTACACTATAGTATTTCTCTTATAATACCTCTATAAATTTCTAAAGAATACTATGATTTTATGTCCAAGTTGCCTAAATTTTAATCTTGCTTTTATTGTCGATCGATCGATGGATCTATTATTATTCCCAAGCTTATACTTTTAAGCTGTTAATTGTAGTATACTTTTAGTATACTATTAAATATGCACATAATTTTTTATTTTAACCCTCCGTGTGCGAGGGCTTAATTTTTTTTTTTTTTTTTTTGTAACATATTCGTACATGCATAAATTTACTCAACAAAACTTGGACAAAAAAATTTACAACATGTCCCCGCCACGCAAATATACACGCTGGTCACAACCAGAAATAGACTTGCTAAAATACTTATGTTACCAAAATTACTACCGCTTAATCGAAATACCAACGGAAAGAAGTGGACGGGAATATAAAGAAGCTATATGGAAGTCTATAAAGGATAGAATGGCCCAAGACAATTATATCCGCAGCGTAAATAGTTTAAAGAGCAAATGGAAGATTTTGCGAGTTGGCTTAGCAGGTAAGTGTTGTTGTGTGAATTTTTTTATTAGAGCAACATTTTCTAGCTCTTTTTTTTTTTGTATTGATTACTAACCATACAACTTTTTATAGAAATAAGAAACATAAAGAACAGACTGCAGACAGAGTTAATTGTCATATCGGACGACGAAGAAAATCCAGACGATATTATAGAAATATCGGACGAAGACGAATAGAGAACAACAACAACAACAAATTCAAAACTTTCTTCTCGTTTGTAAACAAACCATTAAAAAAAAGTAAAAAATAAATTAAAAAAATAAATTTATATGTTTGGAGTTATACTTGTATAATCTTAAATGCAGAAATATTAAATATTAGTGTGTTCTTTATTATAACAATATAGTATTACATTAAGTAGTTTCTAGTAAATACCTTTGATTAAAAAAATGAAAATTCAGACCAAAGTGTATTTCGAAATGGCAACAAATTAGTTAGGTTAGGTTTAGTTTCTGAAATCTTATTTTCAACAACTTTGTTCATATATCTAAATGGAATAATTAGGAAGTATGACAAGGGTATTTTCAATGGAATTTATATTAAGTAGTTGGGGGTCTAATTAAATACCCGATCCCCATTGTCCTTTAGGTAGTCTTTCATAAGCAAAGTTGTAAGTTTTGGGTCGTTGCAATATTAAAACAACCAATGGGTATATTTGTGGAATATACAGGGTAAATCCGTTTACTTCTTCTAATGAAGTTGAGAGGACTTTTAAATTGTGCATTTGAAAACGATTTAAGGAGGTAGAGTACAGTTATGTAAGAAGCAAAACAAAAACCAGTGAAAAGAAGATTAACTTCGGCTCAATGTCAAAGTTCTAATACTCTTCACCCCTCTCCTAGTGGTCCAATTTACATAGTGGATGGACATCCTACAGTGTCCAAGTTTCAAATTGATGGTACAAAAAAAAACAAAAAAGTTTTCCAATAAGAACATGAATCTGAGCATGGTTTTGTATAGGAGCTACCCCTCCTAGTGGTCCGAGGTTCTTGAAATTTACATGGTTGATGGATATGTGTCAGAAGCTTATAGTTTCCAAAATTTAAGTTAATAGTACAAAAGACAAAAAGATTTTCTAATAAGAACATGAATTTGAGCTTGGGTTTGTTTGGGAGCTACCCCTCCCTCCTAGTGGTTCAATTAGGCTGATTCCGACAAATGTATTGCGTATGATGATATACTTTATGGGGCCTCCTTCTGTGTGTTATGAACTTCATGCAAAATTGATAACACTATGTACTGCGTGAAGTGTAAAAAATTAAATTAAAATTTTCTTTTTTTGTTAACAATGAAGTAAGAAATTTCCAAATAAATAAGATTTTAAGTATAGAATTTAATTTCAGACGTTTCTAATCAGAGCTACAAAGACAATCGCTTATAGTTGATCAACGCTTTTTAACACGCGTCGGTGGAACAAACGTGAAGAGAAATTCATTTTTAATAAGAAAAACTTTAAAACAATAGCTTTCGGTGATGTTAAGTTAAGACCCCACAAGGCTTGAAGGAGTTGAACACCTTCTTGACACACCCAGCAAAACTGATATATCTATATTCGATGCCTTAGGCAAGGCACCAGTTGCTGATTTGCCACAAGCTGCCCGTTAGTACCGTCACATTGCTTCGTTTGAAGCCACCGAACGTGCCGCTTGGGATGGTGCACCATTGCCACAACTTGCTGGAGCTGCCCTTGCTGTTGATGTCGATGATGTCGATCTCTTTGCTTCCGATAACGAGGAAGAGGATGCCAAAGCAACAAAAATTCGTGAAGAACGTTTAGCTGCTTACGCTGCCAAGAAATCAAAGATACCCCGTCTTGATTGCGAAACCCTCAGTTTTGTTGAATGTTAAACCTTGGGACGATAAGACCGACATAAAGCCAATGGAACCCAATGTACGTACCAATGAGATGGATGGTCTTTTGTGGGGCGCTTCCAAGTTGGTGCCAGTTGCTTATGGCAAATTATATGTGTCATTGAAGACGAGAAAGTCTCAATTGATTTGCTACAAGAGAAAATTAAGGGATGCGAAAACTTTGTTGAGTCTGCCGATATTGTTGCTTTCAACAAGATCTACACAAATCTATTTCCAATATGTAGAAAAATATATGTATGCTGTACAAGTCTAAGATTGACCAAAACGGTGTCTTTTTTAAATACAGTAGAAGTTCATAACAAAACAACCTCAAAAACTAGTATCTTAACTGATGTTTTAATTTCAGAGAGAGTTTCATTTTTACTTGAGATGATGAAAGGGATAATAAATTGCCACAATTTTTTTTTTTTTTTTTTTTGTATTTGTTTTATTTGCGATCTATCGTAACGACAATAAGCAAATTTGATTGTATAACTTTATGACTTTTTTACTAATTTAATTTAAATAGAAACTCTGAACGGCAAATCCAGTGGGTGCAGCCGATTCAATCTTCGGCTGTGCTGGCTGTTGTCAAGCAGGTTGACTGCAAGGTGATTGTCATGACTTTCCAGCCTGGAGATATTTTTGTTGCTGATTCTTGCGATCTCCTTACGGATCGTGGGTGTCTGTAGATGTCTGTGTAAAGCTGACTTTCCCACGTACCAGGATGCTCCAACAAGTCAACGCAGTAGTTTTGACTGAAACCTTTGAAGAATCTCAATGTTTGAGTTGGAGAGGCAGTGCCCCAGAGCTGTATTCCATAAATTTTTGTCGTAAGTGTTGAATTGATGCTTAACGAATTCGAAAGCAGTGTTAATATGCCAATAACCCAATGGGTATTAACAAACAACCAAGAGATTAATTCAAACAGTGGACAACATCAAAGTATAGAATGTAGACTTCAAGGAGGCAGAATTAGACAAGAAAGTAGTTTCTTCTGATGACAAATGCTATTGTTGAATATGAAATTATCAATCTTCAATCAACTCTTACTCTTAATTCATTGCTATTGAAAGAGCAAAAAATTTAATTATAATGTAGTCAACTAAGCACATCCCAATCCCAATTCCAATCTCTCTTCGTATTGTGTAATGATATCGTCACATTGGTTAACATGGTAAATTAATTGGATTGAGTGATTATTAAACTGATCTTTGACCCATAGAAAGCTAAATATGTATGGAAAACCAGAAAAGGCATACAACTTTCAAAACAAAGAAACTTTTTCATAACTAAGAAAGGTCAATTTATGAACCTGAAATATAAATTCAAAAAAAAAAAAAAAAAAAATGAAAATAAAAAGCATATATAAATAACCCAAAAACAAGTTTCTTACAACAAATAAAATCAACAAACAGCATCCAACCAAGTTAAACCAACATGATGAGATTTCTCGATTACCATAGTGTCAAAATGTCAAAGCATCAAATGTCAACTAGCCACAATAGGATCACAAGATCAGGTTCAACATCACCATAACCATAACCATCACAATCAGCATCATAGAACTGAACTCAACAGAAATGGAATGAATTGAAATGAACAGAACTGAAGAAGAGTGGAGTGGAGAGGAGAGGAGAGGAAAAACAGCATCCTGTTTATCTCATGTTCTCATGGGTAATTTAGCAGAAATACAATAATATGAACATAAAACATGAGGGTAATATTTTGACAAAATCACAAAAATTTTCCACATAATTATGTGAGCAATTTATGAGGATCACAATTACAATCACAATGACATTTATAATGACAATGATGATGCTGTTGATTCCATTGACGATGATGATGATAATGATGATGCTCAAGATCAACCAACTAAGCAAAAGGTCTATAAAGAACAGGTTCCATTAACCATTGTCCAGTCAGTTTACACTATTGGACCGGTTTTGATTTAAGTGCTTTTTTAGTGGTGATCTATGTATCAATGTTGATGTTGATGTTGATGCTGATGCTGACGATGATGCTGGAATTGTGTGTTTGCCTGTGTTTTTTCGTGTGTATTTTTTACCCAAAAAGAAGGCAACAATTTATATTTACTTATTATTTTGGATTTTTTCTACCGAAAACAAACAATAAACCTAAAGGGTGTCGTCGAACACTTTCTTTCTTTCCCGTTTACACTCACTCATTTGTCATTTATTTGCTTTACTTGTCGCACTTTTGAAGGGGCGCTATTTGAACAAGAAGCAACCCTTTTGGTTTTGGTTTTACTTTTGCTTGCCTTAGTTCGATGGGCATATTTTAATGTCCTGCCATTTATTAGCTAAGGATTAATAAATTTATTTGGTCACCATCTTTATATAAACACCAACAAACAGAACAACAACACCAACAACAACAACAGCAATAAGAACGAGGAGAATATAAACGACAACGAAAAAGGTTATTCAAGTGAGTATGGGGGAGATGGTTGCTTAAGTAAAGGATTTAACTTGATGTGGGCACTTTCAATATGTTAGAAATCCATCGAAGCACACATGAACTTGTTTGTCTGTGTAACTTACAGACCGCCTTCCTTTTGCATACTATATATACATATATATGTATATATATAGGTATCTAACTATATGTTTATAGGACCACCACAAAGGCCTAAGACCGCTTGGGGCTGCTTATATTTCTGCTTTTGACATAACGCCAAGAGATATGTGTCTTCTTACACCCTGAGAACAAATGAATGAATCAAGAACAAACTGTGTGTGTGTGTTTGTTTGTTTGTATGTATTGGTGTGTGTCTGAAACTGAGTTTCTCGTTTTTCTCAATCACAATCGCAGTAGCAGTTTTCAAGTTGCCAATTTGCCTTTTTGAATTTGTTGTACACGCACAAGTCACGGGTATCGGGTATAGAAAGTATCCTTTTAGAAACCACAAATATTTACCCAGCTCAAGGCTCACAGGTCTGCGGTCTATAGCCTTAGACTAAGCGCATACCATATGAAAGAGATGGAGAGTAAATAAATAGTGAGTGAGTGAGTGAGTAAGTGGAGGGAGAGACATCGCTGATGCTACTAAAATTGCTTCTTACTCCTCTCTTTTAAGAAAGTTCCCTTATGAGTTACATATGAGAAAATCTTACCATCTTACTCGTTGGTAGAATTGTATCTGGCCTAGCATGGCCTGGCCTGGCCTGTCCCAATCTGACCTTATGCTTTTTCAACATCACTGCCATCTCCATCAACATCATCAACATTTTGTTCATTTTCTTCATCTTTAGGCTAAACTTGGCTTGGACGATCAAACGCAACCCTAAAAATACCACAAAAGCAAAAGCAAAAGAAAACAAGACTAAAATCTTTGGTTCCATTGAAACTGACATACCTTTCACAAAATTAGAAACATTAGGAAACTGTAATAAGTCAAAAAAAAAAAAAAAAGAAAATTGCATGCTTTGACCATAGGCTAAACTAGTATTTTGACTCAATCAATTAGACCAATATTTGTATAAAAAAAAAGAAATGGCTTCATGAAAAGTTTCCTTGTTCCATGAACAATCATTTTATGGCAACATTTTCCTCAAGGTACCATAACAAGTAGAGATTAGAACAAATCTAACATAAAAAATCAGTATTATCATAGTATAGAAACACTACTTCCTCCAGTAATCGAAAAACCTTAAAGAAAACATTGTGTAATAATAATAAAAAAACAAATACCAGAAACTTAATTGTTCAAAAACTGAGAAAATACATGAAGTTTATCAACTAGCATATGGACAAGGAATCAAGAATAGGAACAGGACCTTGTTATATTGATCATTTTCATACATTCATATGATATTATTACACAACATACTAAGTACTTACAATAGAATATATAGTAAGTATTTATTGTATATCATATATTATGGATTATCCAAAAGGACAGCGATTCAAATTGTTTTTGTGTTTCAAACTTCACAACAAAGTGATAATACCAATTCACGTTTTGTGTGAATGGTACACTTAGTATGTATGTACGTACATACATAAAAAATATCTCCGCTAATGTCTAAAAAGCGAAACGCCACAAAAAGGATGTAAAGGCCGAAGGACTTTGGGTCGTAGAAAGAATGTATAAAATAAATGAAGGAAGAAAGGTTTGGTTGGCAGCAAAAGGATGGCGAATGGCGGATGGTGACCAAAACTTATTTTTCAATCTGGCACTAGCCAAGTTAGACCAATACTCATATTTACACCATTTCAAACACAAACGCACATACTATACTTTTGTATACATACTACTATTGTAGTAGATTGAGTGTAGAATAGAGTAGAGTAGAATAAAAATAGAGTAGGGGAAGTAATCTTCGTTTCGTTTCGTTTCGTTTGGAAAGGACTTTCCAAATAAGATTAAAAACGGCAAAATTCCATCAAGGGTTCAGTCAGGGCTAAGAGTAATGAATGCGGTTTTGCCTAAAGTCAAATTTTAGAAAGTGTTTTATTTGTCTAGGTTTAAGACTTGCCGCACTCAACAAACTTACACTCACACACACACACACACACACACACTCACACACACACTCACTTACTTACTTACTTACTTACTGATACTTATGTATACACATAGTATAACAGACCACATGAATACTAACTCAAACTTAAGCACACACACACACACACACACACACACACACACACACACACTCATGGACACATAAAAAAATTAACTCCTCATAATTTTTCCACTGAAATGAGTGAAAGTCGTGAATTTTCATTTGAGATTTAAGAGATTTTCCATAGTATTGTGCGTCATACTTCAATTGATTCATTTCATCAAAAAAAAAAAAAAATGTCACTTAAAAAAAAAATTAAAAAATATTGTACTCGTATCATGACTGCCCAATGGAT
Organism: Amiota mariae; assembly: GCA_035041805.1. NCBI lineage: Eukaryota > Metazoa > Arthropoda > Insecta > Diptera > Drosophilidae > Amiota > Amiota mariae. Next base: position 16,722 of record JAWNKV010000645.1, on the reverse strand, counting down.
TGTATATTGATATAGATAGATAAATATATATATTTTATTATTGATATAGTTTGTCGAAAATACTATAACTGCGAAAAAAAAAATATTATATTTTGTATAAATAAATCTCATGTGAACACTTTCACTACGCAATAAGTTGCTGCTTTATAAAGCGATCCTCAGGTCAATCTGGACTTATGGCATTCAGTTATGGAGATCTATTGCGGCCTCCAATGTCAACATAATTCAGAGGTTCCAATCCAAAGTTCTCGCACTTTAGTAGGTGGCCCCTTCTATATTTGCAACGACGTCATTCATTGTGACCTCAAGATCGCTACAATTGCAGAGATCATCACTGTTTATAGCCGCTGCTATAAACATTAGACTAGAGAACCAACTCGCAGTGCACCTCCTGGATAACGCCGAGAACTAAAGCGCTATCATCCTTTGGATCTTCCCTCCCGCTTCAACCAGTGCCCTACTCCCTAAAACCTAATACTTTTTATGTCCCTGCTAGTAGTCCAAGGGTCTTGAATGTAGACTTCAAGGAGGCAGAATTAGACGAGAAAGGAGTTTCTTCTGATAACAAATGCTATTGTAGAATATGAAATTATCAATATCGACTTTTACTCTTAATGCTTTGCTATTGAAAGAGTGAACAATTTAATTACAAAGTAGCCAACTAAGCACATCCCAATCACAATCCCAATCTCTCTTGATGTTGTGTAATGATATCGTTGTGATAGTCCAAGGGTCTTGAAATTTCTAGGTCAGATACTTATAGAGTTCAAATATCAAGTCGATAGTACAAAAAACAAAAAAGTTTCTCTAATAAGAACATGAATTTGGATCCAATTTGTATGGAGGTACCCCATCCACCAACCCCTCCCCACTAGTGGTTCGATTCGGCTGATTCCGATGAATGTACTGCGAATGAAAAAATTTCAGCTCTCCAGCTCAAAAACTAAGGGACTAATTTGCATACATACAGACAGACAGACGGACATGGCTAGATCAACTTGTCTCGTCGTCATGTAACACTTTAGTTAAATATTTGCGATATGTTTGAGCTCTTAGATCCATCAGATCCATTGTCTTCTCCTTTTCTGGGCAATGAGCAGCGACATTCACGTATGCGTCTCTCATCACAATCACAACAACAACAACAACAACTACAAGGCGAAGGCATGAATAAACGCGTCTCAACATCATGTCGATCGCTTGAGCGGTTTTGGTCGAGTTTCCATTTGGTCGAATATGCTCTCCAGTCTAGTGACTTATCCTTTTCAAAGTGTCATGGGCAATCATATATATTCCAGAAAGTCTTTCAATGGCACCATATAGTTTCGTTCAGCCCCATCTCCCCTTGGGGCTCAACTATGTCACTATTCTCATTTAGTCTACCACTTAATAATCTCACCAGTGGTGAATGTTATGGCAGCACATTTGGGACAATGTTTCCCAAAAATTTGTATCGCTTGCTGTCGTAGTGCATTCAGGCGAGGCCAACAGTGGACACTTTGTCACCTATGGCGGTGAAGCCTTACGTAATGCCCATCGATGGTTTTATACTTCGGATACAAGTGTGCCCGCCTATTTGCTCTTCTACGATCGCGAACTACAGCGCCAGATGCGCTAAAGGACAATGCATCTATCGAAACTATCGTTTCAATTTTTTCCATTGAAGGAAAGAAGTTGTGTATCATCACTCATTATCATCATATTCGATAGTTAGATGGATGTGGAAGTGAACTGATGTAGGGCCTGTGAACGATTCTTCTTTTTTCCGTGCATTTAAATTTTCGTCAACAAAAAAATATGTATAATCTTCTCTAGGAAGTATTTCATTAGACTACTTATCTTTGAAATTTATTGTATAATAATAAATAATCTTAGTCTATTCTTCAATTCTTGAAATAGTTTTGAGGTTCTAAGAACCACTAAAACTGCGAAAGAAAGTTAAGATTAAGAATTTATTTTCGCCCACTATCTAAAAGCAATCGACTCTGATGATGAGGTATCATCCGAAATTCTAAAACTATGACGCTCTGAGTTAAACAATTTAAGCATATGTAGTACCTATATACAATACTGGGTCGTTGATATTTGAAGACTAGTTGAAGTCTACATAGTTTCGTACCATTGCCAAATAGAAATAATGAAATAAATTGTATTGTAGTAAATATAGATTATTTAACCCTCAATATATTTCTTAAAATGATACACGTCAGAAAAAGAAAAAATGGAAAATATATGGAAGATGTTCAAAAAGATCTATGGTATTCCTATGGTTTAGCGACTATGAGAATCATTTTGATACCATTAAACGTGACTTCAATGGAAAAGAATGTAATCATCAACGATGATATGCACGATGAAATAATCAACTCACGACGTGTGTGATAAGTGTATGCATTCTGTCACCCCTGTTCTCTATATAAACACATAATAAAATCGTACACTATGTCCGTATAACTGTTATTGTTTGTGCGCATATCACGGAAAAATCACTCATTGGATTCAAAATCGATTTACTAGAAGATAAGAAGCTCTATTTTTAGTAACATATAATGTTTATTTCATCAAAATCTACCTATAGAATCTATAAAAATTAGTGGATTAAATTTAACATATAACGCTTATAGACATATTTTTTAAATCAATAAAGTACTTAGTTTTTATCGAACATTATTTTTGAATTGTGAGTCATTAAAAAACAAAAATTATAATAAATAAATATCATTCCTTCTATCATTCCTGTGCTTAGCAGATTGATAACATTTTACTGAAGTATAACAAAGCACGCCGGGACATCTAAAACACGTACGTTCTAAAACAAGCAAATTTAATTAAGTCGTATAGATCATTAGTCCCATTCCGCCCGAGACACCATAATGTATACATAATACACATATGTATATGGATATAATCATCATAATGAAGACAATCGATGTCTGTGATTATGCATTCCATGCTTTCAGTTTTTTGGCTGGCAATATATATCTGTGTCAACAAGGCAGAGTAGCTAGCTTATGTCGAAAATTGATTGAATTGAGTTTGAACCCTATTATTATTAACCGCTTCAATACACGTATTTTGGCTAAAAAAGGTTCTAAAAATATGGTATAGAATCATAGTTATATATAGTTTACCCTGACCACTAGAAATTCGTACACCTACTCGTATGATTTTTTCACAAATCCAATTTTCAAACTCTTTTAAACAATTATTAGAATAAATAAACTAAATAAAATGCATGCTTGTTAGAAAGGTTGTGAAATCTACTTTTATAAAAATATTTTACAAGATTTATTTAGCATGTATTTTATTTTTTATAATTTTTTTTGTGTAGCATCTTATAAATATGAAATGAAACCAAACAGAAATTACTTTACACAAAACAACGATTTTCGACATAAGCTACTCTGACTTGTTGACACAGATATATGTATATTGTTACAGATACAATTTATTACCGTAAGGAGTAGTTGGTATATTTAAAGAGCTAGAGTTCTCTAATTACTGGAAGAAGTAGCAATAATACAAATCTCATGTTAGTTAAAAGTTATAATTTGTTTATAAATCAATTTGAATTAACTACTCAATACACTTCTTTATACATATGTACTAGCGAAACCCGGAGCGCATTGTTACGTTCCGGAATTGATGATAATGACTACGGTGATGATGAAATGATGACGACAATTGCTGCAGCTGAATAATAACAAAAGTTACTGTATAAATTTAAATCTATTTGCTCCAAAAAAAAAATTCCAAAACACGTCATCAGTTTCAGTTCCATTCTACTATTATTAACAAAGTCATTCGCACAATGCACAATTCAAGCCCACAACCCACAAACAAAAAGAAATTAAGAAAAAAAAAGTATTTGTAGGCATTAACTGGACTTCTTAAATCGATTCTCATCTCTTCCATAACTGTGAACATTCTTCACTTGGCTTCAAATCTCGTCATATAAAAATATATTTTATTGCTATAAGAAACATTTTTTTTTTTTTGTTGTTTTATTTATAAAAAAATAAATTGTAGATTGGGAATTATTCTGGGAATTGTACTACATTACAATTTATAATTTATTGTACTTCTTAATACATCATAAGATCTCATTGCATACTTACTATACACTAACATCAATTACAATTATAGATATTAGATTTAAAATAAGTACACTTATAAATTTTTAGATTTTCAAAATTGATAAAAATGGATAAAAATTTGAATTTGGCATTTCTTGCATTCCGAGTCTTCCAAAGAACGTTGAATATATGAAAGATAAATATTGATGCAAATTAATATTTTATATCTATAAATATTGTGATTATTTACCAATTTCGAACAATTCTTTGAATAGAATATTTGTTCTGTTACTTTCTGCATACTTCAAGGACTCTTTCAATTGGAACACAGAGATGATAAAGAAGTTGGCATTACCAGGGAATCTCAGACTTTGACCACATGTGGGCTATCACTTACTCCTAGAATAACATATACTTAACTGTAAATGGAAATAAATATCTCTACAAATATGGTGTTTGCTTATCAAATTCAAACAATCTTTGAATATAATACAAAATCTGGTTTTACACACATCAATTGGACCACAGAATATGCAAAATAAATGGACGTGTGCATGGAATCTCAGGCTTTTGCTACTCAAGTGGGCTTACTATAAGATGATTATATACTTATAAATACAAATATATATCTATAAATATTGTATTTACTTACCAATTTGGGTGCTATTTTCGAAAGTGTAAAATACACTATATTATTTAAAGTTGAGGAATCCACATCAAATTTACAGGTGATGTTGTTACTTTACAAACAATATAACGTAATCATAAAATGTTGTATTAATATAGTCGCGAATTCAGAATGAGGCTTCCATTGGAAAAATAAGATATTTATTATTAAGAACAAATCTGGTTGGTTACTTTTCACACACTTCAAGGACCGCTTTTATTGGATTACTGAAAGACAAACAGGTTCCTATTGGAAGAATAAGATATACGAGTAATATAAATGAAGATTAATATCTATAAATACTATTGTGTTTACTTACTCTTAGCATCTTTCGTGTTTAGTTTTATGATGCCTCAATGACATTTCTATTTTTGGTGATGCTGACAGTTTAAGCATACATTGTCCTCCTTTCGAGTCACTCTGCTGTGCTATTAAGCAAGAGATCTTGCCAGCATTATTTTTTCCATGTGTATGATTTTGTTTTTGTTTTAATTTGTGTTGTGTCCTTCTCTTCGTGATCGTCCTTTTGGTCCAATCGCTTTTCGATTTCTTCCAGTGTAGTTTTTTACTGCATGCTCTTTGGTTTCGAGCAAAAGATGGTATTTTTCGTCTATAAAGTTTTTTTTAGACCCACCATATTTAAAACTTTTGCGTATTGCTCTTACGTTCTGGGATGATCGGGAATGTCTACTGACATTTAATCTGGGCCCTTTTCTAGCTCTGGCAATTCCACGATTAGACCTTATTGCTACATGTTTTTTATTATGACTTTTCTTTGCTCTATGATGACCACCAAATTGTGCGCATCTACTTCCTCTATTAAAAATGACCCTTGCACTATTTTTCCTTGGCTTGGGATGGTGGCGCCTAGCACCTCTATGTTGCCCATCATACTTATAGTTTTATGACTACTTCTTTTGGCTTTAAGTCTTCTTAAAGATCCATATGACCATGCACCTCCATGTTTGCCCCTCATACTTATAGTTCTATGTCTATTTCTTTTGGATTTAAGTCTTCTTAAAGACCCATATGACCTTAAATCTAGACGGCTTACCCCTCACACGTCCATACTTGCTCCTGATTGATCTGATAGACCGTGATAGTCGTTTATGGTTTTGATTTCCCGCTTCTGTAGCGGCCTCGCTAAAAATATTTCCATCATCCAATCCTTTACCCATCTTTAAGTCCGCAGGGAATTTTTTACACAAAATAATTTAGGAACAACAAATTTTGAGAGATGTATACGGTTTCCATTATTTATCGGAATATAATGAACAAATGAACAAAGCATTACAGTCCACGTTAACTTTAAATGAAATTTTCTGATTGTGAATGGTTGGTTCCTGCTTGAAATATATTAAAGTTCTGGACCCGATATATAGTGCAATTGTCGAGATCCAGATATTTTAAAGAAAAATAAATAACAATAATTTTTTTATTAAATCGAAAATATCATTCTCAACAACATCATAGTACATGATGTGAAAGTATTTCTTATGTGGCGAAAACATTTTTGTATAGTATGAGCATTCAAAAAGTGAAGTCAATCAGCTATAAAGATATTTATTTGAAAGAATATTGTAGAATACTTGAGTAAGATCAGATATCTGTCACCTGTTGTTCCTTATCATAGACCCTAGTAATCTATCCTCTAAAAACAAAGAAACTTTTTCCTGAGATTACATGATATTCTCAGAGAATGCGTACAGATGTTCATAATTCTTCATAGATCCATTTATAATTTTTTTTTTACAATTATCTGTGAATTAGGATCCGAAAATCATCTTTGTTTGCTTGGGAGAAAATAGTTTTTGGAAAAGTCTTTCTATTTTCTCAATTGTCTCCACTAGATGATGATGACTTTTGGTAAAAAAAATAAAATTTTATTTATTTTACTATAGTATTTATAATATATTCCTTGTATATCGTATATCTTTAATTAGTCAATTTTGAAAGAAGCACAATTCCTTTGGTTTGGTAAAAGGTCGATAGCTTTGCTTGGCCTACGTCAAAAACAAATTGAAAACATTTTGAAATATTCTCTGAAACACATTTGATTTACGAGTTTATTTCTGTCTTCCACCAAATTCAGTTGAATTGAGTTGAGTTGAGTTGAGTTGAGTTGATTTAAGGAAGAATTAATGAATGAATGAATAAAGAAAGAATGAAGGGATTTGCTATAAAGGATAACAGAAACACGTACATGTCACAAGCTGCTTGGTTTTGAAAAGCGAAACGTGAATCGCGCGCGCAAGGTCGCTTTGGTAACCTTTAATCCAAGATGACTGTCTATGTATGCTAATGTTGCTGTACTCTTATGTATTGTATGTATTGTATATGTTTCCGCGTATGTATATCTGTGTGTATCTGACGTGCAAACAAAGCTCTTTGCTGTCCGGCTGATAAACATAATGATGATGATGTGGATGTGAATGTGGATGTGGATGTGGACGTGGATATAAAAGTGGATGACGATGATGACAATCAGTAAAGCATTTTGCTTTAAAATTTTTACTAAACTGGAAATGGACAGGAAGCCAAGCATTTCGCCTAATGAAAGTAACAATTATCAATGTTTTATACCCATATAGTAGTAGTTGTCTCATAAACTAGTTTTTCATTTCAGTTTTCAATTTACATTTGTTATTGAAAAAACATTTGGTTCATCTTTCGCCTTTCAAGGGGTTGATTATTCTGTCTTTCAATCTTTCTGTCTCTCTATCTGTCTGTCTGTCCGATCTCCGCCCTGGCAAAAAGGGTTGCGTATGCGTCAGTATATGAGAAAACCGGCTCATTGGAGGATCGTCCTAGTGGCTCAACAAATTACCAAAGGCCAACGCTGCAGCTGACCACTGAATACCAAAAGCTAGAAAACATCATGCCTAGCCAGGGTAGAGCAGGACCTAGAAATCGAATTGTGTGTAAATATTATGAGGCAAGCGTGTGTTCCCTTTGCTCTCATTATGAGGGAAAAATGTTTAAAAATTTGCTTACAAAATGCTTCTTATATGTTTTTAATGATGATTATGATGATGATGCTTATTTCCTTATTGAGTCATCATTTCATATTCTAATTCATTCTATAATGGTTTTATTAATTGTGACAAATTTTCAATTTTTGCCTTTTTTGAAGAAATTTTTTTCTCAAATTTAAGGAAAACCTCTGACTTGACCAATGGATCAGGGTGAAAGACCTTATTATTTGTGAAGAAATTCAATTTTATCGATCGAATTGTATCACAGGGCATTGTCTTAATTCCTACTTCTTGATTTCTACATTCAATTGATCCATGGAATTATTTCTATAGATAGTTTTACCTTTTTTCAAATAATCAATGAATAAAATACCATGCGCATCCCAAAATATGAATACCATAAACTTGTCAATTGACTTTTAATTTTTTTGCTCACTTTTGTTGATTCAGGTAATGGATCCATATTTCACCGTTGCTTGAAATTAGCTTCGAACTGAAATTTGAATCGTAGAGCCGTTGATGTTTTTGGTTCCATGTGAGTAAACGTGGCACCCATCCACTTAACAAAAGCAATTTCCACATGCTCAAAAATGATAAGCAATACTTTCGGTGCAAAATGATATTTTCTCTGAGTAAACTGAAGTCACAACTTCAGACTAAGATAAGATTATGACTTTAATGTTCACAGGTACCTGAATTCGGTGATTATTATTGCTTTATTCTGAGATCTTGTGTAATTTGAGAATAAAGTTTAATAATATGTAGATGCTCTCATGCAAAAATTTCAACATTCACCATTTAGTATTTCTAACTGCAATTGTTTTTTTTCCGGCGCGCGTTTCTACGCTCTCGCTTCCTCATTTATCTATATATATATATATATATATATATATAACAAAGAAAAATTGTATTACATCTCTCTCTATCTGAGTGTCTAAGAAAGCAGCTTAAAAAACAAATGATCGAATTGCTTATTAGTTATGTAATTAACTTTGGTCATGTTCAATTCACTGCTTTGATTTTGTAAGATGATGGAAATAATTGAACCGATCCAAACTTTACTCAATCACTCTTCAGACTATACTAGAGTTTCTCTGAAAATTTCATCAAAATTGGTAAAACATTTTCGGAGTCCATAAGGAACAGACATACAGACATAGTTCCATTCAAATATTGTGTATATATAAATAGATGATAGATACTCCTCCATATATCTTTTTAATCAAAAACATTGATCCAATGATTACTCCATGTACAAATCCAAGTATATTTATTATTTGCCCTCAATAATATTATGTGAGGAATATCACTTCAAATAAACTGTTCCAATTTGCATCAATGTTAATAATCTATTTTTATATATAATAAAATCGTAAACTGGATGTGTTTATGCTCGCATCACATAAAAGTCTCCTATTGAATTCTAAATCGAACTATTCAAAGATAAGAAGTTTTATTGTGAGTAACATATTTATTTATTTCATCAAAATTCGCATACAGAATCGGTCGTAATTGGTGGATCAAATTATGCATCAAAATCTTATAGACATATTTTAAAATCAATCAAATAATCTTTGTTAAATATTCTCAACATTCATTTATTAACCCATAATTTATACAATTCATACATAATTAATTATCTTTCCTATTTAACAGAGTTTAGTTTTCATATTTTTAATCTACTTAACTACTGAAAAATTGTTACAATTTATTAAATAAATAAGCTATATTTTTATACACATTTTATGCTAAGGAAAAATGGGATAAACTCTTAACACTAACTTAACTAACTTAGACTAGTTAATTGGTACTTGATAGTTCTAACGATAGACTAGAGATATAAGTACCAATTATGAGCGAACTTATATATATAGTATAGACCCTACATAAGTGAATTGCGATTATCAAAGGTTGAGTTATAAATAGAGATTTTTTCTTCAATTTTTTGTATATTGGCTATTACATGTAATTGACTAGTCGAATAGTAGTATGGTAAATTAAGTAACAATTTAAGCAGTTTATTCTATGAAACTTGATTTTTTTTTTTTTTTTTTGTCTTGCAAATTTTGTTTTATAAATTTTTTTTAATTTAAGAAGAGGGTTAATGCAACTTAAATGCGACCTGAAGCCAAATTGAGATGCTGGTATAATGGAATGTGTTTCGAGATGAGAGTTAAGTCTCATCTTCAAAACTTTTTCAAATAATTTAGAATAGCAGCATAACAATCTGATGGGGCGGTAGTTTTCTGGTGAAACTGGTGGTTTTCCAGGTTTGGAAATGGCTATGATTTTGGCAACTTTCCACGATTGGGGAATGTAACCAATTTGATGTGAATAATTAAAGATAAGGGCAAGAAAACGGATGACATTAAGTGGAAGGTTTTTATACATATATTGGGAAGATTGTCCGGACCTGGAGATTTCTTCGTCTCAAACATACAGATAATACTCTTAATATCATCAGTTGATACAGAAGGCACATCAAATGAACGATGGTTGTCAAGATCACTGATGGAACTCTTGATCGTTCTAATGGTTTCACAGTCTGAAAGAGATTCCGTAAGTTTGTGTTTTTCTTGAAATATTTCTGAAAGTAAATTGGCTTTCTCTTGTCGAGTAGAATACGTTTTATCATTATATTGAAAGCTTGGAATTTGTTTTGTATTTTTGTTTTTAGTTAATTTGGTTATTTGCCAGAAACTTTTGGAATTTTTATCTAGGTTCGCAAGCTTTTTGTTCCAAGTAGTATTGTTATGAGCAAAGATTTGACATCTTATTTGATATTTAAGGTGACTTAACTGAGCTTTATACATAGGTTGCCTTGTTCTTATCCAACGTCTATTAACTATATTTTTTTATTTTAATAAGCTCAGAGATGTGATTTGGTAACTTTTTGCAGAGTTGCTTTGATGATTTTTCGGAACTGCAATTTCAAGTGCAGCAGTTACTTCCGTTTTAATTAAGTCAACCATTTTATCTATCAGCTCTATAGTAGGAGGAGCAATGAAATCAGAACGCATTTGACTAAAGTTAAGGTTCAGGGTTTCCTTGAAAATTTTCCAATTAGCTCTAGAATAAACTGGAAAAGTATTTTCAATTACACATGGTTTAGCATTAACTTTGATGATAACAGGAAGGTGGTCTGATGAGAGATCATTAAGGGCTAATGGTTCAGACATTATGTTTGGACAGTTTGAAATGAAGAGGTCTAGTGTTGAGGGTTTTGCCTTGTAGCTAAATGGAATATACGTTTGGTCCCTGGGGTACAGGACTGAAAATTTGTCAATATAGGACAGTATGTTCTCCCAACAGTTTGCTCTACTACAGTTCCATAGCCTATTCCTACAATTGAAATCACCACCTAATAAAAAGTGACCGTTTATTTGTGAAAACTTTAGCAAATCTGCCATGAACAAGCTTCTATTGTGTGACTTCTCATTTACCAGAATGCAAGAACTGTCTAGACATTTCGCCGATGCACCTAGAAAGTATATTGAAAATATTTTGATAGAACTTTGCGAGTCAATAATAACTTTTACACCTACGTTCTCAATTATATGCGCATTAACAATAGGAACCTCTCTATGTTTTAAATTATTAATTATTGCTTAAGCTATGCCGCCTCCCCTACTTGCAGTGCGATCTTTCCTATAAACTGTGTAATTTGGAATTAGAAACCGATCCTTATTAGTCAACCAAGTTTCACTTAATAAACACACATGGATATTATTATGGTTCAAGAAATTTGCTAGTTCTGATTTTTTGGAGCGGACGACACGGTTACTACTTAGCTGCATAAATGTACTTACAAGCTAACTGAGTTATGATATTAAATTGTTAAATATCTATTTTTTGAATTGTGAGTCATAAAGAAAAGTTCAATGGAGGTCTAAAGTATTTCATATGAAAACCAATAAAAAAGATTAACTTTGGCTATGCCGAAATTGTAATACTCTTTACGCCCCTTCTAGAAGTCCAAGAATCTTGACATTTTGAAGTTTGGTGGATATGAGTCAGACACTTACTGTGTCCAATTTTCAAGTCGATAGTTTTTCTAAAAAGAACTTTAATTTGGATCCTGGTTTGTATGAGGGGTACTCTCGCTAGAGCTCCCAGGGTCTTGAAATTTTCATGATTATATGGATCAAATTTAAAGTCGATAGTACAAAAAAAGAAAAAAGTTTTTCTAATAAGAACATGAGTTTGGATCCCGGTTTGTATGGGGTGTACCCCTCCTAGTGGTCCGATTCGGCTGATTCCGACAAATGTGGTGAAGAGAAAGCTCCGTTTCAATTCGTTAGCTGAGGGACTAGGTTGCATACATACAGACAGACAGACAGACGGACAGACGGACTGACAGACATGGTTAGATCAACTCGTCTTGTTGCGCTGATCAAGAATATACTTATATACTTTATGGGGTCTCCGATGTCTGCTTCCGTATGTTAAAAAGTTCATGATAAACTTATAATACTATTCACTGCGTGTAAAAAAAAAGTATAAAAATTGTCAATTATAAAATGTTATTATAGGTATTTCAATATATATGTATGAGTAATAAGTTCATAAGCAATCAATTCATTCGAAGATATTTTACACTTATCGGGCAAAAATACAAATCTATGATATGATTTGATTAACTCAAAATGAAATGTTATAGACTCTAAGCAGCAATGCACCTCCTCTCTTTCCGACGAAATGATTTGAGACAATTTTGGAAGGGCAATAAAACAAGATTAAAAGGCTAAAGCAGGTTAAAGCAATAGACTCTTGGCTTTTGGTGCTTTTCCTGGAGGCACCCAGAGGAATGTTTTCTTCTGTGACCAGACGACCTATTATCTCAGTTATGAAAGTCAACCAATCAAATAAATCAATTCAGTGATATAATTTTCTTGCCAATCAACAGTCCAATGAAAAGATTTTGACTACTTCACTAAGAAAGGCGACATTTACAAAATAAATAGAAATATAATTAAAATCTAAGGAGATTCTTTGTTTCCAATCTAATATGAATCACTTTAATGAAATCATCAGATTACACATGTTCAAATTTTCATATATTGTACATTTAGGGGTCACATATTAAGTCACACGGCTTACATGATTTTTAATCCAAAGAATTAAAGAAACGAAAGAATGTAATGATTTCTGAACTTAGAATTACAATATATTGTACTCGTATTATGTATTTAATAAAAAGCAAATTGGAACTGATTCCTGAATTAATATTTTTTATGGTATTTGCAGTCGTATGAGGATCTTAAGATCGAATTAATGATTTCTTTAAGAAGGTTATTCTTTATTGTTTCAATAAAGTTTTATGCTATTTTAGTTCAATTTGAACATACACCCACACCCACACACACACACACACAAACATACAAACAATAGAATATTGTGTAGATAAGGGAAAGCTAAGCTGAGTCGGACATGTTGAAAATTGAGGATTGTAAATGGCCAAAGAAAGGACGAGCGAATGAAGGACAAAAAGAGTGAACAGTAATATGTGTGTGAACACTCATTCACATGCAATGTTAAGTATAAAAAGGATAAAATAAATAGCTGAAATAGGAAAGGGCTGAAGGACTTTGAAATACGTCTATTAATGGCGGCAGCAGGTGGAGCAAAAGGACTTAAGGCCAGCAGTGTCGCTGTCGGTGGTGTTTGTTCAAAAATACTAATACTGTAGTATCTATAGAAGCCTTATAACCCTTTTTCTAATACAGACACACGCACACACACACACACACACACACACACACACACATGATACACAAGGATGCATACATACATATGTTTGTACATATATGTAGATGTCATACAGCCACCATTACTCAACTCATTAAAGGATTCTGACCATTCGCGTAAGCGAACTTGAATCTTTTGTTCTATGACAAAGGACACTTTGGGTACACTCACGTATATAAACTTATATATGTATATGTGCATGTATGTGTGTATGTGTATACATATGATTGTGTATATTTATGTGAGAAAAAGGAAAATTTGTCTTTTGTTATTTTAGTCATTTTACTTCATTTGTTTTAGCTAAAAATTATTTCATTGAATATTCTTACGAGTATAAATGAATATAAGAATAGATGAAATGAAATGAAATGAAATGTTATGAGATAAGGTGAAATTTCTAAGCAAATCATAAACAGATATTTGACATCCCCAAAGAAGATCCCAAGAACACAAAAAAAAAAAAAAAAAAAAAACAGATGAACATAAAATACAAAATAATAGGCAAGAATTTATACTAAATTCTAAATACAATAAAATACTAAGCACTTCAATAGTAGAATTGTAGAAGTAGTAATAAAGTAAATTAAAGTAAAGTAAAGGACAGAATAATAAGAAATTAACGACTTTAGTCACAAACAAAAGTATTCTACATTTTGATTCAAGCTGATATGAATTTTACTAATAGATTTGTTAAATTTAAAACAAAGTTCTGAGACAATTCGTTCTATTCGAAATGCAGCACTATTGACTGTACACTGAATAAAGTCTTCGAATTCCTCCAATTTTGTGCTGAGTGCGAACAAGCAAAGCAATATTCTTTTACACATTTTTTCCAAAATCCATAAGCCGCATGCTTTTTAAGGTTCTTGATCGTGGACTGTTTCAACTGGAAAAGTGAAAAAAAAAATTATTTCCATTGTCCAATTCTAATGGTGAATCTGTGATTGAATTATTGCAGGTTCTTGCCATGGTATCGGCGGATTTAAATTTAAACACTCCACCACCCATGCAATACATCTCCTTCTATCAAACATTCAATGGAATTTAAATAAAAAAAATCGTCACAGGTGCTTGTCTTATCGATTTAGAAAAGGCTTTCGATAACATTTCGATCAAAGGATTTTTATTTAAACTAATAAAGTACAAATTCCCAATTAATTTACTGGTACTCATTCAAAATATGATTTCCACAAAACAATTTACCACACATCTAAAAAACATAAGCAGCACAAGAATTTTTAACCTCAGTAATGAGCTATAGGACAGAATACAGTCAACTCTCCAATCCTATTTAACCTTTTTATCCTTGATTTGCTAAATCAATTTAACAATGTGATAACCTATGCTGACGATATAATCATCTACTCCCCGGGAGGGAAAATAGACTGCATTAATACACAACTACAAAAAGACTTTATAGCAATTGAAAAATACACAAATAGTTGGCATCTCAAAATTAATTTAAATAAAGGCGAAACAACTCTCTTCCGGCCCCTGCTTAAGTATATGGCAAACCTGGAAAAACTGTGGCATAATATCCAGTTCAAGAAATTAACCACTGCCTTTGGTACACACGGTCAAATAAATAGGTGTTCATCTCGACAAATTATTATATTTTAATTACCATGTCAATACAATACAAATACATAAAGCAAAAAATATAAAAAAGACTAACTTTGGCTATGCCGAAGTTGTAATACTCTTCACGCCTCTGCTAGTAATCCGAGGTTCTTGAAGTTTATAAGGTTAGTGGATATGCGCCAGACACTTATAGTGTCCCAATGTCGATAGTACAAAAAAAAAAAGAACTTTCATTGGACCAGATCCGGCTGATTCCGACAAATGTACTGCGTGTGGTAAATAGAAAGCTCCGTGCATTTCAGCTCTCTAGCTCAAAAACTGAGGGACTAGTTTGCATACACACAGACGGATAGACAGACAGACGGACTGACGGAAAGACGGATCAACGGACAGACGGACATGGCTAGATCAACTCGTCTCATCGCGCTGATCAAGAATATACTTATATACTTTATGGGGTCCCCGATGTCTCCATCTGTGTGTTACAAACTTCATGACAAACTTATAATACTATTCTCTCCCGTGAAGAGTATAAATATACGAACAGTATTTTTAAATTGTTAAGTTGCTTAGTAAAATTGCAATGAAACCCTTCGGAAACTACTGATATCATATTTCATATTTTCTTAAAATCAAGCAATAGTTTAGTATTAATGGTCATTCATTATTGGCATAATTTTGTAAAATCTCAAGGTTGCCTTCATCATTGTCATTAGTAGCCTCATTTGCTGTATTGTTCTGCAGTAGCCTTTCTCGGTGCTCATTTTCGATATTTTCGATATTTTCCAAAATACATTCTATATTCATTATAAACACATTAAGTCGATTGGATCATCAATCCAATCCACTACCGCCGAAATATACAAGAAAACAATGTGTCGTATTCGTCGTATATTGAGTGGACATTCCCAAATTTGTTTTAGATTAGATAAACATGTGCGCTACATAATTAAATTAAACAAATATCGAGTTTATTTAAAGTGTAAAAGGGCCCACACATTATGTCATTGGTTGTACAACTTCATGAAATGGAACATTGCAACGTGTGCAGGGAAAAGTAGTATGCCGATTGAAAGCTTATTGTATGAAATTTCAAAACAATTTTGATTTTTGGTTGCACAACCGATTGCATAATGTGGAATAGATAACATCAGAGATTTTTGTATTTCTAGTTTCCTTTTCATTACTTTTCATTCTCAAATAATATTTAATATACAATACATTATCTGCAAGCGAATAAATATACATATTTGTATTTTCCAATTTGACAGATTGTGAAAAATATATGAAATTTACATCAACCAAGTGAACAATTTTTAAACAAAAATTACTTTATTCAGACATAACAAGTCAATGCAAATACAATATCAACTCAACTAACAACTGTTATTTCTTACGTGTACAAAACCCAAGTGCACTCAGCACAACCATTTGATAGTTCGCCAACACTACGCCCAGAAGCTTATTATTATTGTTACCACTTACAACACTTCCGATTTAACCAAGAAGAAAAAACGACAATTGTAGCTCTCAGCTTAAATTTTTCTCCAAAAAAGTCTTTTATTATATCGCCATGGATCTTAATCGAGAAATTAATGGTATGTTGTTTGTTTGTTTGTTTGTGAAAATTCTTGAAATTCGATTCGATATTGTTTCGTTTATTGCATTTCATTGC